>CAUYLG010039514.1:0-41918 GCA_963573385.1 Cacajao melanocephalus
CACAATAAACTTGCTATTCTGGCATGCCATGCTGGCATTGCCTGAGTAGCCCTCCAGACCCGACTGTCTGTCTTTTCTTCCGCGCACTCTCTCCTACAGGTGGTGAACATCTCCGAGTTGGGGTGAGGTCTCCCGCAGGTCAGGAGCCACCCGGCAGACATGCCGGTCCCCAACAGGTTGGGGTGTAGGAGGTGCCACTTGATCTATACTTCTCTGCTGGCTGTTTTATCTAGCCTGGCTTCCCATTCTTTGCCCCCAGTATCACCTGCAGAGTGGAATTTTAAAGTAACTCAGTAAGGCTGTAAAATTAAGTTGAATTTAAGGACAAAGATAAGGAAGCACAGTACTTTCTTTCCCTCTGAATAACTCTCCAAATCCCCTAACTTTGTGAGTACATATTAAATTAAGGTTTCAGATTGTTTTCCTTGGATTACCCATTCTTTTTCCTGTCCTAAGAACATGGCTATTTTAATACTTCCTAAATGATTTGAATAGTTACCATTTATACAAGATTTCCTGAGCAACTATTTTTCCTGTGTTAAAAATTCTATCCTGGCTTTTCTATTTATAAAAGTTGCAGCAATAATGTTCATATGAATGAAATAGGAGCGAGATTTCTTGTGCTATCTTCTACAGACAGCATGGAAGACATTGCAAAGCAATATTTCAGTTTTCTGGAAGTAAATCTTATCTCCAACCATCTACTCTATTAAAAATGTTATTATGGTTCAAAATCCCAGGGAAAAGAACATTATTTGGTTCCTGAAAATAAGAAATTAGTGCATAAATGCATTATAACAGTCAGGAAGGGATTTTGAAAGAACATTCATTTGTCCTGCATGTTTTTATTCATTTTAATTTTTAAAAATCTTAGTGAAATTTGTGTGTGTTATCATCAATTTAACATGTTGCAAGTATATAAGTATTTATTTCTCAAATACAACGGGGTCAGACTCTATAAAAAACACCAAAGAGAGAAACAAAACCACCTAAGACCTGGTTCCCACCTGCTGAGAGTTTACACTCTAACTGGGAAGGTTAGATGTGTATATACACAGCTATACTATCATGTCCTTTGCAGTATTAATTATTCTCACAGAAAACATAATAAGCAATGCTGAGACATGAGGGGTTTCTTTTAATTCTTTCAATTAATGAAAATGCCATGGAAAATATAGGATGCCTACTGGTCATTGAAAAGTAGATTTCTTTATAAGTAGAATTTCAAAAAAAGTACTTTATAGAGAAGGAATGTACTAAGAATCAGAGCTACCCTTGGAAAATATTACAAATGGATGAAGACAAGAAGCAAATTTTAGAATTCTCTCTTAGTGGTCTAAGCTGGAGGATGGTCCAAATAATGACCTGTCTCTGCAACTGACATCCACTTCAAACATCAGGAATACATTTGACATACATGATGCCCCATGGTCATGACCCCCTCATTGTTCTCACTTGGGCTCAGCAGAGCAACACTGAGTCCTTATCTGACACTTCTACTCAGAAAAAAAATGAAAAAAAAATGAGAAAATGGATGCATCTTAAAAACTTCTTCAACATAAAAGATTCAGTAGGGAAGACACTAGCTTCTCCTTCTGATTCCTGCTGATAGACTATTGGCCTGGTCCAGGTTGCTCTGTGATTAGCAAATTTCCAAGAAGGAAATGTCCCTGACCAGATAACCAGAGTTTCAGTGACACAGTATCTACCAAGTGTTTACCTTAATAGCTTTACTCAGAAGAATCTTGGATCAGCATCTCTCAGTAGGTGCTTCCACTTATTCTCTGAGAAGATTGTTCCGATTAAAGAAAACTGTTTCAGAGGAAGGGATAAATTCAACTGAAGCTGGCAACAGAACCTGGGACTGCTGATTGTAACTTTTACTTTAGGTATGATACAATTTTGTCTTCTATTTTACTTAAAATTTAGATTTAATAGAAAGCTGAAGGTTTAGCAGTTTATAAAGATCACTCAAAGTTCAAAATAGACTCTCCACAAAATAAAGAATGGTAAATAGCATTGCATTTATGCCCTTCAGTGTTCATTTGGAGGATTCAATTTAATCTAAAAAATGCAATTAAAATGTAAGTGCTTTATGCCCAGTTTAAGTCAATAGGCAATTGATGTTACTATGCAGAAGGTAACATAAAAATAGCTGTGGAGGATGTAAAGAGTTTAATGCATGGTCTCTGCCATCACTTGGAAAAAGAGATATAATCTCAGGAAATACAAAATATATAAGGCAATATGTAAGCAGCAAGTTAAGAGATTCAGCAATTTAAATTTAAAGATTGAAAGTCTCATTTTCATTGCAAATTACATAATTGCATTTTCATGTTTTACAACAAATGAGTTGAATTTCTCTCCAAATTGTTCTTCTCTTCGGGAAACTACTTGGCTTGAGAAAGTCTATGCCGAAAGCCAGAGCCAGGCACCCTTGATGAGAGCTTTGCTGTTCTGGAGCAACACAGGGCTACATATGCCTCTTGGGTTGGGGGGACTGAAAAAGGTCTGATTCAATTAAAAAATGGAATATGCCATTTTTATGGATGACTAATTTGGAGATCAAGGGAAGATTTTCTCTTTTCTAGAACTGTGAAAATGAGTTACTGTGTTTTGCCAGTAAATAAATGAGAGAATTAATTTATGGGAGATTACATATTGATGTTTAAAATTACACTTGGGGGCTGGGCACGGTGGCTCACGCCTGTAATCCCAGCACTTTGGGGGGCCGAGGCAGGCGGATCACATGTTAAGAGATTGAGACCATCCCAGCCAACACGGTGAAACCCCGTCTCTACTAAAACGAAACAAAACAAAACAAAACAAAACAAAACAAATTAGCTGGGCGTGGTGGCGCACGCCTGTAGTCCCAGCTACTCGGGAGGCTGAGGCAGGAGAATTGCTTGAACTCGGGAGACGGAGGTTGCAGTGAGCTGAGGTCATGCCAATGCACTCCAGCCTGGCGCCTAGTGACGGAGTGAGACTCTGTCTCAAAAAAAAAAAAAAAAGAAACAAAAATTCCACTTGAGTATTTGAATTATTTGGACAGGAAGAAGAGCTATGACTTAAATGTGTGGTTCAAAGGCAAGAATTTAAAGGTAGGTTTTGCAGAGTGGAGAAGGTGTGGCAGAAGACTACCTTTTATAACTTAATATTCAGTCAGTATGGGCTTGGGGTATTTTCTCTGTTATGCTAGAGATCTAAACCATGCAAACTATTATATTAATATAAATTCAAATTATTAAATGGATGAGATTTTCTGGGTGAATGGTACAATTACTACTTTAAATATTAAGAGGCTAATTTATTCAGTTAGATGTCATCTTGAACCCATGTTTGGCTCACTGTTGGATGTACAGGATTATCTGACAAGTTGGTAAAATATGTGGCATCATCTATATTTGTTGATTATCACAGGGGCAAGTTTTTGTGCAGGAAAGAAGGAAGAGAGGGAACTGGGATGGTCATCATAATATCTGACCCAGATATGTGTTTCAGAATGAGTCTGTTATAGGAAGTAGCTAGTCAGACATGAGCAGGGCAGGAGAGGGCTGCCCCCACCCCACATGACACATCAGGAATGTCAGGTGACTATCAGGTGATGGTCAGGCTGCTGTTAACTGTCACTCTAAAATAATAATTGGTCACAGCTGGTTCCAGGGAAAGGCAGTCTCCTAACAGATAGAAAACACCCGAAACTGGTGATCAGCAGCTTCCTGATAAGATCTCAGGAGTTGGGAAAGTGGGCTCCAGTGTGTGCATGCAGACAGCCCACCCCAAAGGCAGAAGCAGGGGAGAAGTAACATAAGACTCCCAAAGTGTGCCGAGGTGTAAAACGCCAAGTTAAAAGGTTCAACTGCACACTTGTCTTTCAAGTTGCCCACTTGGCCCTCTTCCAAGTGTACTTTCTTTCCTTCCTTTCTTTCCTGTTCTACAGTTTTTTTTTAAATAAATATTCATTCCTGCTCTAAAATTTTCCTTGATCTCTCCTTCTGCCTTATGCCTTTCAGTCAAATTCTTTTCTTCTGAGGAGGCAGGAATTGAGGTTGCCACTGATAACAAGTCCATGTGATAGCTGCTCAGCCTACTGGCCATTTCCCCTCCTTTGAAACGTACTCTCTTTCCCTGGAGGTAGATGTCCTGTAGATAGTGTGTGACATAATCCCTTTGTACCTGGAGGAGACATACTACTTAAGATGGGTCATTTTGATTTCCTTTCCTGTGAATCTGGAATTGAAGAAATTCCAGAACACTCAGGAAGTCTCTCCATGAAACTGAATCATATAAACAGTTACATTGCAGTCACAGCAATGGAGTCTGCCAGGAAAAAGGAAAGCAGGGAAAGCTGGGTCAGCAGAGGGAGAAAGGAGAGTGATATTGATACTCTAGAAACTGAGGTCCCAAGAGGTACACCTGTGATTGCCGGTGACAAAGGGTAACCTAACCTAGAGAGAAGAATGCAGTTTGTATTTAATGTGGAACCATCCTGAGCAGACCAGTGCTCTAACGGAGGGCACAGTGAGTGGTGGCAGTGTTCAAGAACATGTGTAAGCAACTTTGAGGATCAGGTCAGTAGATACCAAAAGGAAAACGGTGCTGATAGGCTGATGGATGAATATCACCTAGAGACCTCAGGATGTAACTGGATAATCTCATCCATGAGATGAGGATGGTAGTGAGCCCCTGAGCATTAGCTAACTCTAATAGTATTACAGTGACCTCTTTAGTACTAATCATCAGTTAGGCTTAAGGAATCTTGCAATCGTATAAGAGCAAGAGACTGTATTTCCGGGGCAATTGCTTTCAAATAGTAACCAAAGAATACAGCACAGTGTGGTACCTTTTTATTCAGAGGCCCTATTCTGGACTAAGTGTGACTCCATGGCCATGTGGCCTCAGTCACCTTCTCAGGACCTCATTTGCTCATTTATAAAATGAAGCATCTGAACAAGATGATTCATGTGATTTTTTTCTCTTTCTGAAACCAGTATTTTTGTGAAGCTATGACTACCTTTCTTATACTTGTTCTCCTCCTTCTTCAAAAACATTCACAAACAATATTTTGGGATAGCTAAGTCATTAATTATGTTTTTCATTATGCTTAGAGTTTTTGTCTGTATTTTATTATAAATCAACATTTGTTTCGATCTTTCTTATAAGCTGAAGTACAAATAGGCAACTTTCTTATGACAAAATTTCAAAAGAGCAGGCCTTTTTTTTTTTTTTACTATGAATTTAAAAAGAAGTATACTAAAATGAATCTTTCTCCTATGAAGTATGGGACTCCAAAGCCATTATAAACATGCCTCTGGTACATGTCAGTGGCTCAGCTTTGGAAAGAAGTAATTTGGCTGTTGTTGAAAATCTGATTTGTGTTTGTTGAAGTATTCCAGGCACCCCGTGTATGGAAACCTTCCTGAAGCTCTGACCAGCAGCAGAATTGTACCAATAGAGGCTTGCAAAGTGAAAAGCTGGTGAGAGCAGTGGAAGAAGGAGGATAATTAATGCACCTAAATCTTTGATAGGTAATGGAACGTTACTCCCTTCATAAATCTGGGTTTGGCAGAGGAGTCAAAAGAAAAAGAAAAGTGAAGGCACAAAAATACAGACACAAGATTTCCACTGGAGACACAAAATTCCTTCTAGGATATCCTGTAAGAAATCAGTAGCAAAGTATAGGACTAGCCCTAGGAAAACCTTGAAGGAGACTAAGTGTGTTTGAGATGATCTCCATTGCGCTCTAAAACCTAGAGGACTTATTTTCTGAGATATAATTTGTGTGTGTATTAAAGTGCCATCTGAAGGCACAAATGTGGTTTGAAAATGAATTGTAAAATTACAACCTCGACTATAGAATCAGAGTTGTTGAATATTTTTGAATTACTCCCTTTCTGGCACCACAAGGTCTATATATTCTGTAGAAATATAGAGATGTAATGACAGCTTAAAGACTGTGTGTGTTAGGTTAGTAGGTGATGGAACAGAGGGAGACAGAAAGAAAAGGGAAGGGGAAAGAAGTAAAATTTTAGAATAATAAAAATGTGTCAGGAATGCTGCTAGAAACATTTATAAATGTGATTTTTTTTCCCCATTAAAAGAGACTACATTGAATGCTGAGGATCAAATGGAAGAAATATTATTCCTTTGAGAGAAGAGTGGAGGTTTTTAAACAATGTTATTGAATGTCAGGGGAGGCAATACAGCATATCACTGAAGGCCATGGATGTAGGGGTCTGGGAGGTGTGGGTTTGAATTCAAGGTGCTGCACTTGCTGGTTGCTCAAAGCATCAGTTTCCTTGTCATCAAAGTGACCCTGGTGCCGTCTAGTTTTTATAGGCTACTGGCCCCAGAGTAAGCATTCTTTACGCATTATCTCATTTAATTATTAAAATTGATATCTGAGGTAGATATTATTATGCCTATTTTGCAGAAGATTTCACCTCTTGCCGAAAGTAACAGTTGACCAGTGGGAGAAAATCCAGGTTTTATGACTCCAAGTCTAGAACACTTTGACTTACCTGAGATTTTGACCAGAGAAGACGGAACAAAAACTAGCATAATGAAAATGGCATGCCATTGCCATTTTCTTCAGGGCCCAGGTGTCCTCTTGGAGCTGGTAGCACTATGCCAGGAAATAATGACCCTTGAGTGAGGCCTTCCTCTTTTTGCCACTCCATTCAAATTGACCTGCAAGCTAGTCCCTGAGCGTATGCTGTCTATTGTCACAAATTGGAGGTAGGACTTCATGTCAGGACACTATCCTATAATAATAACCTTATCTCGGGTCATGACAGTGATTCAAAATAAATTCAGAAGTTCTTGAAAACTCCCAAGCTTTGCATTCTTGTTCTCAACACACAAGGTTATTCTTCGGCCCACACAGTCACCAAGAGGGATGGCTACTGACAACATATTTGCTGCTGCTATTGTCTGCTTGAGGCACATGGCCCTGGGAAGCTGGCCTTTGGACCAGGCTGGACTCCTATTTATAAATACTTTCCAGTACTGGGTTTTCAGAGTGGTTTTCTCCTTCTCAGTCAATTAGTATTTATTATCCCCTATAAACTCATCATTAAGGTAACAGAAAAACATTAAGAAGCCATTATCTTGATATCAAGGACTTTACAGAGTTCCCAAAGGAAGGCTGGGGTGGGAGGTTGAGGGTGAATTGGTTATTTCCAACCATCTATGACTGCTTGTTGCTCTCCTTCAATTGATTCTTAACCTATAGAACTGATTCAAGCAAATCATAGATACTGCAGCAACATAGAAGGCTATTAGACAGAGGAAAATATAAGGCATCAATAAAGAATGATTTTGAATTCCCTTTCTGGCCTTCCAAACCTGCTAATAGACAGAAAAAGCAGAATTTTAAAAGGCTCATCACTGAAACCATAACTTAAAATATAACCTGTACATTCTAGTTTTGGATCCACTCGTAAGTAATTGTACAGTCTTAGATTAGTCAATTGACCTCTCTGGATCCTAGTATTCTTTTCTCTAAAATAAATGAAGTATAATGTGTGAGAAATTATACAAGCATTTTTCTTCCAGCTAGAGCCCTGAGCTTCTGGGCTCCCCCTCCTAGAAATATATTCATTTTAATTATTACAGCAGGTGGGTAGATGAGGCTGTTGGTGCAATCTCTGGTGTTCAAAGAATATTGATTCTAATTATTTTATCAGAATGCTGTGAGAATCACCCCCACCCTTACCCTTGCATTGTACCCAGACGTAAAAGTACCTTCAACATCCATAGGGTTTGTGGTGGCAGATCTCAATTGTCCAGAATAGATATGTCACTCACTAACCTTTCTGAGTGATTATTCTTTTTTTTTTCTTTTTTTTTTTTTTTTAAGACAGAGCTTTGCTCTTGTTTCCCAGGCTGGAGTGCAATGGCTCGATCTTGGCTCACTGCAACCTCTGCCTCCTGGGTTCAAGAGATTCTCCTGCCTCAGCCTCCTGAGTAGTTGGAATTAAGGCATGTGCCACCACACCTGGCTAATTTTGTATTTTTAGTAGGGACAGGGTTTCTCCATGTTGGCCTGGCTGGTCTCAAACTCCTTACCTCAGGTGATCTGCCCACCTTGGCCTCCCAAAGTGCTGGGATTACAGGCATGTGTGAGTCACCATGCCCCACCTGCATGATTATTCTTAAAGGACAATTTTTAGCTTGCCACTTCCCTACTCCAAAACCTTCTATGGCTCCCGTTCTTGATGAAGGTAATCTGAAAAACCCAAAGTGTCATAAGCCTGGTGGTATGGTTTGGCTGTGTCCCCACCCAAATCTCATCTTGAATTGTAGCTCCCATAATTCCCATGTGTTGTGGACAGTTTCACCCATACTATTCTTGTGGTAGTGAATGAGTTTCATGAGATATGATGCATTTATACAAGGAAACCTCTTTCATTTGGTTCTCACACTCTCTCCTGCCTGCCACCATGTAAGATAGTGCCTTTCATCTTCTACCATAATTGTGAGGCCTCCCCAGCCACGTGGAACTGTGAGTCCATTAAACCTTCTTTGCTTTATAAATTATCCAGTCTCAGGGTCTTGAGTATGTCTTTATCAGCAGTGTGAAAACAGACTAACATGCCTGGTTACCGACAAGGTCACAGAGACCATTGAGACTCAACATTAGCCAGCTCGGTCATTCTCAACTGTGTGCAAACAAGTCCTCCCTACTCCCTTTTCTTTACACTTATTTCTTCAGACACTTCCATGTGAGGCTGCCAATGATCTGTCAGATCAGCTTGGGCTTCTAATGCCTTCCCATTTTCTTCCCATATCTGTTCTCCAATGAAGAGTTGACCACCTGACCCCATGCAGCCACTGCCTCCAACTGTCAATCAATCACTTCTTGGCTGTCCATTTCCATTGCATCAACTCTGCTGTTCAGCCCATATGACCACCAGCACCCTGATTCCTCTTTCTGTGGTGGCTGCAGTGACAGTGCTGAAGTCCTGGAATACTATCTAAAGTCCTCAGCAGTCTGACCCCAATCTGCTTCAGCTGTGTTGCCTAGTTCTCCCCAATGGGAACTTTGTGCTCACACCAAAATTTCTGCCTTAACTTCAGACATCCTTCCTGCTTAGAGTAACCTCTACTCTATCATCCCTTTTATAGCTTTTTAAACTTTGTCATCTTTCAAGGTTTAATCAAAACCTTACCTGCTCCAAGAAGCCTTTCCTGACCACCTCACTGAAACTCAGTAGCCTTTTCTCTCAACAGCAGTAATTTTATTCTTTGCATTCTATGTATAACACTGAAATGCTGTCAGAAACGTTTATTTGGTTTTCTTTTTGAGACAGTGTCTTACCCTGTCACCCAGGGGTGCAGTGGTGTGATCATAGCTCACTGTAGCTTCAAGCTTCTGGGCTCAAGCAATCCTTCTGCCTCAGCCTGCCAAGTGGCTGGGACTACAGACACATGCCATTGTGCCTGGCTGATTTTTAAAATAAAACTCTTTGTAGAGACAGGGTCTCACTACATATCCCAGGCTGCTCTTGAACTCCTGGCTTTAAGGGATCCTCCCTTCTTGGCCTCCGACACTGTTGGGATTATAGGCATGAGCACACTGTACCCAACCAGAGCTGACTTTTGAAGTCAGGACTCAGTCCTGGTTCAGTCTTTGCAAATCTTACTGTTTAGATGATGTTTTAAACTCATTTTTCTAGAAGTCCTACTAAAATACATATTACTTGTGGCAAAATATTGGATACTAACATTATTACTATTACTTCAGGTCCTGATAGGGGATGTAAGGATTTGGCGAAATCCTACATTCACCAAATACCTCGTGAGCATTAATTAAGCACCGTGCTGAGATTTGGTGGAAACAGGGAAGATTCTGTACCTGACTCATGGAGCTTACATCTGTGTAGGAGAGAAGGATATTAAAAACAAAGAAACCCCATCTACCAAATAACTATTATGTCACGACAATTTTGCTAAGTGTCACGGTGGAAAACTACAGTGTATCAGAGGGTATATCGAATAGAATCTCATCTGAATTTGGCAGTAAAACGTGTCCTCTACGGGAAGTGGCGTGGCCTCAGATTTAAAAGGTGAGGAAGAATTAGCCAGGTAGAAATGAGACGAGGCCATTGTCCAGTGAGAAAACAGACCCTGTAGGGTACTGGGGTGGGAAGAAGCATGGGTCCTGGGGTAACAGAAAGAAGCTGTCTGGACAGAAGAAGGTGATCTAAAAAGGGAGTGATGGGGGATGAGGCTGCACAGAGTATCAGCCAGTGGCTGGATCATGGAGGTCTTTTAGGACATGACAATAATTTTGATTTTAATCCTAGAAGTGAGGTGACACACATGCCTAATTTTAAGGAATGCTATGATCATATTGAGGTTTTTTTAAAGGTAAATCCCAAGAAGAAAGGTTTAGGGGTGATGTAAAAAGTGAACTAGATGCATTTTTTAACAAAAGAGAGATTCATAGGAGAGAAAGTTGGGGCAGTGTGAATACCTGACTTCATCCATTAAACATGTCTACCAGACCTGGCCTTCACAGTGGATCACCCTCAGTTCATTCCTGCTCTAAAGTTCCCAAGTGACTGCACCCAAGATAAGGAAGACTCCTCCTGAGGCACCAGACTGCTGCAGCTTACCCAGACTCTCTGGTTCTTATGAAGAGGAGGAGAGTGTGACAAGGGGCAGGTAGGAAGAACGACTGTGACTTGGCCCTCTCCCCTTCATGACGCTGGACAAGTAGCAGTTACCCTTTTGCTCACCAGTAAAGAAATAGAACTGATTACTCTGTAGGTGGCATATTTTTTTTCTCAGTATCACACTAATCAACACCCTGCTGCTGTGATGACGATAGATGCTAAATTGCTGAAACGGCAGCCTTTCAGAGGAGATAAAACTGAGCATCTCCTCTCAGGTCCGTAAATTACTGAGGGTTATTTTCCCTGGGACTCAGGTGCTGATCCTCACATTCCCAGCAAATGTTGACGTAGCCATTATACTGTGTCTGATTGAATTACCATTGTAATTTCAGGAGAAAAGCTTTGGTTTGGCCAGAGCAAAAAGCATACTTTAAGAAGCGCAAGTTTATACCTGAATTAGGTTTTTTGGCTGAACATCTATGAATGCACAAAATCCAGAAAAAAAAAGTCTTCATTTAATTGTTTACCTTTTTTTATACTCGAATATGCCTAACCTCAAATCTGCTTTATTATTGTAAAACCAGCATGGGTCCCAGTTATTATCGATTTTATTTTCTTCACAATAAAATGAGCATTATTGAAAAATAACCATGTCTAAAACTATTCTAGCAATCAATCCCCTTCCACCTGATAGCTTTTTAAGAATTGACCTTGCTCATCTACTTTTCAGTGACATAATTGTAGCATCACTTCTTGTCCTAGGTAACATAGGACATATTTGGGGATTCTGTCTGCACATGGAAAGATTTTCTCTTCTATAGCTATGAAGTATTCTCCTTTTAGTGGCCTTTGACATAAGTATTATAAATCTACCAATTATCAGAAGTGTGTAATGTCGTCCAGCTTCCAAATCTTCCTCAAATGCTTGTCCACAGAAATATTTGAACAATTGAATAACACTCTACTTTTCATGCAGACATTCCAGAATCATAAAGACAAACCCTAGGCTCTTTGATATTACTCTTTACTTGAAAGTGACCTTACTGTAATAGGCTGATGCCTAGTTCCTAGCAATTATCATCTAGAGTTCCTAAGAGCTTTTCTCGGTATCTTTCTTTCATCCTTCATATCCAGTTCATTTGAGAATTCCCAGCCTCACTAACGCTCTCACCACCTCTCATCTGCCATGTGGAAAAGATACGTCACTGGTGTTCCTAATTCTCTGCTCAATCACATGCAACGTTCATCACGAGTCATAGTCGTTAATAGTCCCTCCCCCCACCTTTTGTACTTGTTTCAAATTCTGCAACTCAGCCTTCAAGGCCCCCCAGTTAACTGGCTCCCATTGAACCATCTTCTACAGTTCCTCAAAGGAACTCTTATTCTTTCGTCAGCTGGTTTTTCCGTTGCATCTGCCCCTCACACTCCCAACGCATACATAACACTCATATTCATGTCAGCTGCATGAATTTATGAATAGTATGTCCCTCCATGCAATGCTCTCTTTCCCTTCATTTCACTACTTCAAATAAAAACCCACTGCACATATTTAATGTATGTTTGGACATATGTATACACCTGGGTACCATCACTACAATCAGAGCAATAAGCACATCTATCACTTCCAAAGTTTCTTTGTGTCCCTCTGCTTTTTAATGTAATTTTATTTATTTTGTGGTAAGAGCACTTAACATGAGGTCTACTCTCTTAACAACTTTTAAGTGCTTAACACTGTATTGTTAACTATAGACACCATAGCAGATATCTAGAAGTTATTTATCCTGTAAGACCATTAATATCCTAAATTTTATTTCTTTAACTTTATACCCAGCTGATAACTCAGTTATTTACAGAATTCGAAGTTTGATCAATTTTCTTTCAAAATTTTGAAGGCTTTAGTCTACACTGTTCTAACTTCTAGTGTACTTCTGGGAGTCTAATGTCATTTTGATTCTCGATCATTTATACAGGACATATTTTTATTCTCTTTGAAAGCTTTAAGATCTTTTTTCCTATTAACTGAAATGCCATCATATCATGAGTTGGTATGAGTCATTTCTCGCTTATGATCTAGGCTCTGAGAGAGCTCATTCAAGATGGAAATTTGTGCCTTTTACTTCAGAAATATTTATTATTATTTTCATTATTACTATAATCATTACTAAATTTCCTATATTCTCTTTTATTCTGGAAGTCCTGTTGTTTGTGTGCTGGAAAACTTACATTGATACTTTAATATCATGTATTTGGACTCTTCTATTTTCAATCTACCTGTTTTTGGTTTTACTTTTTGAAATATATCTTCACTATTGTCTTCAAAAATTGTATAAATTTTTTTTTGTATCAAGTATCACATTTTTTGTTTTTCAAGAGTTATCTTGGGATTTGCTCATTTCTTTTGTATAGAATTATGTTATTCAACAGATGTAATACTTTATATGTGCAGTGGGATTTTTTGTTTATCAATTATACCTCAATTAAGTTTAAAAAAAAAAGAAACTAGAAAAAATATAGTTGACCCTTGAACAATGTGGGGGATTGGGAGGCTGACCCTCTGTGCAGTTGAAAATCTATATATAACTTTGTACTACCCCAAAACTTAACTACTAATAGCCTACTGCTGAGTGGAAGGCTTACCCATAACATAAACAGTCTTTTAACACATTTTATATGTTATATGTATTATATGCTGTATTCTTAAAGTAGGCTAATAAAGAAAATGTTATTAAGAAAGTCATAGGGAAGATAAAATCCGTTTACATTACTGTATTGTATTTATTCATACTGTAAGTTTATGTCGCCTGTATGGAAGATAAATTGTCTATTTGAAATGGCAGGCAACCACAGCTGAAAATCTTACTGTGGCACATATCAAGCAATTCAGCTTTTTCTAGTAATGTCATGACTTTTCTCTGCTTCTTGGGAGCACTTCCAGCATCACTAGAGGTACTTTGTATGGGTCCTACAGTGTTATTCAAGGTTTATGATATTGCACTAAACGTGAAAAATACACCAGAACCACAAGAGATCACTTTTAACTGTGATTTGCATTTTATTGGAGAGATGAACTGCTCATACGGAGATGATGAGCATCACATGGCATTTTCAGAGGATACTTGACAACACTTGAGCTCATGGCAAAAACAAGAGGAGGTGGCCACAAAATTATTACAGTAGTACAGTATGTACTGCATTTAATTTTATACAGTTATGATTTAATAACACTCCATCTTTACATTTCTTTACATTTCTTTTGACTGTGAATGGCATCATGTACAGTCTGTGTGTATAAGCTTTAATACATTTTAACTTTTTGTAATGGATCTGTGCATATTTTAGGATAGTAAATGATAAAATAGACTAATATCTATGTATAATTTACACACTGATGACATATATAATATTTTCTTGTTGTTAATTTTTTCTGTTTTTAGGCAATGCAGTTTGTTTGCAAGTTTTTTGAAATTGTCACTAATTTCCAAAAAAATTTCCAATATATTTATTTTTAAAAATGTGTATAAGGGGACTCGTGCCCTGTGTTGTTCAAGGGTTAACTGTAGAGACCATAATGGTCTAAGAAAACACCCAACTTTCCACTTACTCTTTCTCTTGAGTAGGTATTTGAAGATTTACCCCTTTTAAACATTGAGTTATTGATTTTTTAAATAATTCAGTTGCAGGAGTTTCTTATATATTTTTGAAAACTAACTCATCATATATATGGTTTACAAATATTTTCTCCCATTATATATGTCAATTGGTTCCCCGGCTATGCAGAATCTTACCAGTTTTATGTCATCTCCCTTAGTTATTTTTGTCTTTGTCTTCTGTGCTTTTAGTGTCCTATTTATGAAATCACTGCCAAAACCCATGTTGTGAAGATTTTAGGTTTTATGCTTAAGTCTTTCATCCATTTCGAGTTGATTTTTGTATAAGGGTGTAACATAAAGATTCAATTTTATTCTTTTGCCTGTGCACTACTTTATATGTGTATTCTTTTGCAGTTTTCTCAGTACCATTTGTTGATGAGACTATGCTTTCCTTATTGCTCATTCTTGGTACCTTTGTCAAAGACCAGTTGACCATATATGCAACAGTTAATTTTTGGGCTTTCTATTCATTTCTTTTGGCCTATATGCATATCTTAATGCAGTACCGTAAGATTTTGATTACTGTAGTCTTGTAATATATTGTGAAATCATTATGTGTAATGCCTCTAATGAGCTAAGGTCACGAATAGACCATATCCAAAGAAGATGCATTAGTCCATTTTCACACTGATTTAAAAAACTTACTGATGCTGGGTAATTTCTAAAGGAAAGAGGTTTAATTGACTCACAGTTCTGCATGGCTGGGGAGACCTGAGGAAACTTACAATTATAGTGGAAAGGAAAGTGGGAATGTCTTACACGGTGGCAGGTGAGAGAAAGCTGTGAAGAAGGAACACTTGAACACTTATAAAACCACCAGATCTCATAAGAATCCACTCACTATCACAAGAGCAGCATGGGAGAAACCGCTTCCATGACCCAATCACCTCCCACTAGGTCCCTCCCTTGAACCATGGGGATTGTGGGGATTACAATTCGAGATGAGATTTGGGTGGGGACACAGAGCCAAACCATATCAGAAGATGTATAAATAGCCAAGAGGTATGTGAAAAAACATTAACATCACTAATCATCAGGGAAAGGCAAATCAAAACCATGATGAGAGATACCTCCTAACACCTGTCAGTATGGCTATTATCAAAAAACCAAAAAACAAACACAAGCGTTGGTGATGATATGAAGAAATTTGAACTTTTGCAGGTTGTTGGTTGGAATGCAAAATGGTGCAGCTGCTGTGGAAATCAGTATGCGATTTCTCAAAAAATTAAAAATAGAACTACCAAATGATCCAGCAATCCTGCTTCTGCATGTTTACCCAGAAGAATAAAAATAATGACCTCAAAGAATATTGCCTTACTATTCACAACAGTCAAGATGTGAAAACAACCTGAATGTCTATTGACAGATGACTGGATAAAGAAAATGTAGCATATACATACAATAGAATACTATTTGCCTCAAAAACAAGAAAGTTCTGTTATATTCAACAATATGGATAAATCTTCTTCCTCTTCTTCCTCCTCTTCTCTTTCTTCTTCCTCCCCTCCTCCTCCCCCCTTCCCTTCCCACCACCCTTCCCCAATCCTCTCCCTCACCCTCTTCTTCTCCTTTTCCTTCTCTTTCTCCTTCTCCTTTTTCTTCTTCTAAAAGAATCTCACTCTGTTTCCCAGGCTGGAGTGCAGTGGCACAATCACAGTTCACAGCAGCCCCTACCTCCTGGGCTCAAGCAGTCCTCCCACTTCAAATTCCCAAATAGCTAAGACCACAGGCACGTGCTACTATGCTCAACTAATTTTAAAAAAGTTTTGTAGAGTTGAAGTCTCACTATGTTGCCCAGGCTGGTCACAATCTCCTGGGCTCCACCAATCCTCCTGCCCCAGACTCCTAAATTATTGAGATTACTGGCATTGAGCCACTGCTCCTGGCTAGTATATTGATAAATCTTGAGAACATTGTGCTAAGTGAAATACACCAGTTATAGAAAAACAAATACTGTGCTGTGTTATTCTACATATATGTGATATCTAAAACAGTCAAATTCATTCAACGGGTTGCCAAGGGCTAGGGAAATGGGGAAGTGGAAAGTTACTGATTAATGGGCATAAAGTTTTAGTCAAACATGATGAATTAGTTCTAGAGATGTGCTGCATGACATGGCACCCATAGTCAACAATAACGTATAGTACATGTAAAAATTTGTTAAGAAGGTAAATCTAATGTTAAGTGTCCACAATGAAATTAAATTTAAAACGGTTTACTCAACAAAATAAGGAAATAAACCAAAATGAGAAAAAATCAGATGCAAGACATGGAATAGTGTCACCAAACAAGGGCTCCAGCAGGCCTGCAGGATGATCGGACTGAATTAATAAGGAAATTATCTAAAATCATCTTAAATTCAAAGGCCAATAAGCATTTGACTTCATTTTTTAAAGCTAAAATACAACTAGAACCAGCTTATTTTTATTGCTCTGGAAACTAGCATGGGACTACGCATTTCCTATGAATTTATGTATAGATTAAATGTGACAAATGGCAAACTCTAAACATAAAAACAAACAAAAATTGGTAAAGCTAAACGCCATTCAACCTTATTTTACAAACGCAAGTTACGTCCCTCCATTCGACACAGAATTTTTGTTTGTTTGTTTTCCCCAACAGGTTTGCCTGTGTAAGCTCATTCCACACTGCAGGCTATGAGCTATGACATGACCATGTGAGCCTTTGTCACTTGCTCACTCTGTCACTCTACTGTAGTCCTGCCTCTGACCCTCTTCCTTCTATTAGTGTCTACAAATTTCTCCCTCTGCTAATACCTGCCCTCTGCAATGCCTCTAAGACCAGGAAAAGTGTCTGGAATGTCAACAATTTACCCATCCTAGGAGCACATCTTTGACAAGATCCAGACTATTTCCTCCTACCCTCCTCTTCCCTTAAGAGAAGACAGAGATAACCTTCCCAAAAGTGATGCTACTACTTAAATTTTCATCATTTCAAGAGTTCCTCTGGCTGTTATTCTCAAAACTCTTGGGAAAGTAGAGTTGTGAGAATGATTAGAAACCTTGTCAATAGAAATTACATCAGCTTCTTTTTAACCTCGTGATCAGTGAAAAACCAAACAAATAATGCAAGGCATTGTGGGTTTGGCTGTCTTTAAGAGGACTTAATGTAGACAGACCTGATTACCTTGAAAACCATCCTGTCTGTCTCTTACTTTATCTTTTAGTGAATTTGTCATGTTGATTGATTAGATGAATTTAGCCAAGGGCTGAAGCACCAACTTAATTTCATTTTGGTATACGGTCATTTTAGGGGTGTCTTTCCTTTTTAAATAAATATAGTATGGTTTAGTTTTAAATTTCAATTTGGGATAATTTATACCTGTTTAGGATAATTTATATCTGTTTAGGATAATTTATATCTGTTTATGTGTCAATGAGGTAGGTACTTTTTAGCTCTTGCTATATGGGGAGATTTTTAATGATATCAGGTGTTGGTGCTGTAATTAATTTTCTATTAGTAAATCCAATGGAATCTTTTTCCTTGGCAGAAAATTAAGTTAAAAAACTGTTGGAAGTTCAATGCTGTGTGGCTAATATAATATATGTTAGTATTATTCTGAAGAGTTACCACCGTTCAGAAACTGTTGAACTGAGAGTCAAAAAGCCTTCTTTGGTTAGAAACTAAATATGTAACATTAAGAAAATCACTTAAATTTTCTAGATATCAACTTCTTTCTAGTAAAACGAAAGAGTTGGACAAAATTAGCTCTAAAACCAATTTCTAGGAATATCTGATTTTATATGCTTACGATTGAAAAAAAGTGATAAAAATAAGAAAGTTAAAAAGTCTTACTTGAAAAGTGAATACAAGTGACTGGCCTCAAATTCTTTATCGAGGTAAAAATGATTTAAGCGTTGCCTGCAGAAATTATTGTAATTATGAAAAAAATGTGAAATGAAAGGGATCTACTTCCAAATTGCTGTTTTCCTTTTGGGTATCATTACAAGTTTTGAATTGTACGGTTCTTATTAGTATAATATTGGGCTCCCAATTATGTAGTAATTTAGTTTCCTAACCCTCATCCCTTGTTTATTAATAAATGCAATCACACGTAGATGCTTATTATGAGCTCTTTTAGGAACATTTTCCAATTTAATTCTAATATCCATATGAGGATAGTATTATCACAAATATATTGAGGAGCAAACTGAGGCATAGTGAGCTTGGATAATTGTTCAAGAACATAAAATTAACTGATGACAGATTTTTCTAACCTGGAACCATCAGACTTCACATCCATCCTGTTAACCAAGGTATTAACTTGCTTTTATTTCTCCAGCAATGTTCTAGTAAATGTGCTACAACTTTCTTGTTTTTTTAGTCACTGTGTTATGGACTGAATATTCACATTCTCCTCAAATGTACATGTTGAAACTCCTCCCATTGTGATAGTGTTAGGCGGTAGGGCCTTTGGGAGGTGATTAGACCTAGGTGAAGTCATGAGGGAAGAGACTTCATGAATGGGTTTAGTATCCTTATGAGAGTCCCTAGAGTCTCTGCTGTCCATGACGTGAGGACACAACAGGAAGTCCATAGTCTGCAGCCAGGAAGAGAGCCCTCACCAGCACTTGACCCTGCTGGCACCCTGTTCTCAGACTTTCAGCCTCCAGAACTGTAAAAATTAAATTTCTGCTTTTTGTAAGCCACCCAGTCTAAGGTAATCTGTTATAGCAGCCTGACCTGACTCGGAAATTCTGTAAAATGTTGTCAGACTCTTTTTTCTTCTGAGCAACATTCTCGCCATTGCAAAAAAACAATAAAATAAAATAAGTGATCTGCCATTTAAACACAAATGAAAGTGTTAACCATGGAATATATATGTTTCTTTGCCATTTATATGAATCCAAGATCTTGTGAAATAAGCAGAAAATTAAAACAAAAGACTCGCTTGACATTGTTTATTTAAATGTTGTTTTTTTCATGAACTACCTGAAGCAACTTTATTACGTACAGAGTCAATGATGAGTTAGAGATTAGTAAGTTTGAAGGAGGCACAGGTCACTTCCCCACTCAAACCACTGAAACAATGCAATATCTAGTTCCAAAAGAAAACATGTTTTCTCATAGCCAGTTGACAAATTTTACTTGTAACATTCAAGTAAAAAAAGAGCAACAAATAAATTTAGTTTTTATGTAATCCATGTGTTATGGGTGAAATCACGCCCTTCCAAAATGATAGGTTAGAGTCCTAACTCCCAGTACCTCAAATGTGACTTTATTTGGAGATGAATCTTAATTTGGAGATAGAGTCTTTAAAAACTTTTAAATTGATTGTACTGCAAAGTTTTCTAGGTCACGGACTAAATTTGGAAAATGACAAGATTTTAAGTAGCTACTGCTTTAAGATTTAGTACCATACTTTCTATTATCCCCAAATAGTTTTTTTCTTAACCTTTATCTTCTACTTCTGAATATGTTATAAACAGTCCACTTTCATTTTCAAAATGAACAGCTATCATGAGTACATTAAAAGGGCACTATGGTGAAGTTCATTTTATGTTTCTTTCCATTAAAATGTATTATTTTCAACATCTTGCTGTTTTACTTCTTTTCTCTGGTGTGGAACACAATTACCACCATATTCTTATGACTCTGCTTTAAAGTCTTCTTTCCAGCTGAAAGCCACACTGTACTGTTAACTCCACGAGGTCCGATAACATTTTCCCAAACATGTTGTGACTGTCACCACCGGAGAGCAAGGCTTTCAGGGAAAAATGTAGAGTTGTTATGTAGCACATTCCTTTCTTTCTTTTATGCTTTCCTAATTTCAGGTAATTATTGAGTTGAAGTTTATTAGCTAATTGTATACATGCTGTGGTATTCAAGTACTTTCATTTATGTGGTTGACAATAACTAGAGTTTTTTTTAAATAGGAATTTTTTTCAGATTTGGGAGGTGAAACTTACTCTAATTGTAGTACTTGGAAGCCTAGTGTGACTCTAACTAGAATTTAATCAGTTGCATTTATTACAGAATTATTCCATGCAACTTGGGGATTTACAATAATTTTTCTATACTAGGATATCATCCGGTGAGAGATGCACCAAGATGCCCACAAACCACAGACATTGTTTTGTCTGTAACACTGGGGACAAAGTGAGGAACAAAAACTTGAACCACTTGAATCAAACAAATGGGTTCAGGTTCAGTATCGTGGTGACATTTGAACATTTCTAGTTCTGCTCCTGTCAATCGTTTCAGAAAATATATAACTGATTTCAGTTAAAATTAATTTCTTGGGCACATACTTGAAAAACCCTTAGCTTAGTTTGAATTGACTTACTGGTCACTAAAAAATAGATTTTAGACATTGAATTTAATTTCACTGCTACCTTCAGCAAAACTTAGTGGCTTCCTTTATTTTTAGTTCAAGGTGCCATTTGGTGTAAAGCCCTGTACGAATAAATCTCTTTGGTAGGGATGAATGTTTACCAGACAAGATTGAAATTTGTTCATCAATTCTCAAAATTGGCCTTGGACTAAATAATTGCCAGTGCTTTTCCTAGGATTGCATATAAAGGCTGGTCATCTGAGAAAGTGTACCATGTCCTGGGAACTGAGAGAAACCACTCAAAAGAAGCCCAGGGATTCTGACCAAGGTCAGGTGAGAGAAAACAGTGATTTCAGACATATGAGACACCCCATTCTTCTTCCTCTTTTTTTTTTCACAGCTTTATATTGGATATGTAGTAAACTGCATGAAGTAATTTATTTTCAGTTAAGACTTTCTTTGAGTTGAGGTCTTGCTCTGTCGCCCAGGCTGGAGTGCAGTGGTATGATCATCACTCACTGAAGTCTTGAACTCAAGCTATCTTACGTTAGTCTCCTGAGAGCAGGTGCAGGCCACTGAGCCTGGCTAATTTTGAACATTTTTTGTAGAGATGGAGTCTCACCATGTTGCCCAGACTGGTCTTGAACTCCTGGCCTCAAGCAATTATCTCACCTGGGCTTCCAGAAACACTGACATCACAGCTATGAGTCATTGCACATGGCTGCACATATTCAAAACTTACAGTTTGATCAGAAGCCTGCCTGTTATTTCCCAAAGATTCCTCATGCCTGTCTGTCACTCTCCCTCCCAATTCTCTACCTGCCCCATTCCCAGGAAACCAACAATCTGCTTTCTGCCCTGATAGATCAGATTTTCTAGATGTTTACACTGATGGGGCTCAGGACATGCCACCCCCAAATATGGCGTGTTGGCATTTGAGAAAACAGCAAAAGCAAGAAAGTCACTCTCAAATTCCCCTCACCCTTTCTCCCCTGAGGTAGGCCATAAAACCAAGCTGATCTTTTCTTGAAGGAAGTCATAATACTCTCATTCTAGAGATGCCATTCGTATATTTCATATCCAGAGGAAAGAGACATCCTTATCCTTGAAGACACAGAGATGCCAAAAAGAATCTGAATAAACAGGCCTAAGATCCCCCCAGTTTATTACCATTAGGTCATACCCCTTTGCCCAATTATACTTCTGCACAATTGTCCACTGTTCACCAAACCTAAACCTAGAAAATACACACATTTCCCTATTTCTTTGAATCTTCATTTCTCAAGGCTCCCATGCCACATACAATTTATATAAAATATATTTGTATGATTTTTCTCTTGCTAACCTGCATTTTTGCTGTAAGAACCTCAGCCGTGAACTTCATGATGAGTGAGAAAAAGATGTTACTTTTTCTCCCTGATGATATAAATGGTATCATACAGTATATATTCCTTTTTGTTTGGCTTTTGTCACTCAGAATAATTAGCTTGAATTTCACTCACATTATTGTGCACATTAAGAGTGCACTGCTTTTGCTGCTGAATCATGTTCAACTGTATGGACGTACCATGATTTGTTTATTCATATAAGTACCTCAGCCTTACAACCACAAGGAATTAAATTCCACTAACAACCTGAATGAGCTTGAAATAGAATCATGAGCCTTAGATAAGTTTGCACATATCAACCCCCTTTTTTTTTTTCAGTCTGGTGAGACTCTGAGCAGAGAACTCACCCTCAGTTAACCAGAGTCCTGATTTATGGGAACTGTGCAATAATAAATTTGTCTTGTTGCAAGCCTCTATATGTTTTGTGATTTGTTACACATCAGAGGTCAAGAAATGCTGCCATAGGAAAGGAACATATGAAGGAGTAGACTTCTCCAAGGTGATATTAGGACAGAGGCAGTAGCCTGCTCGGATGCCCAGTGGTGGTAGAACAGAACACGGAGCATTCAAGGAACGGAAAGAATGCTCTGGCTGGAGTGCAGCTACTCAAAAGAAGGAACTGAGATGAGGCTGAAGATGTAGTCAGACCCTATAATTTTTTTTAAGAGGAAGAGTTTTTAATGAGTGTTTAGGGGTGGAAGAGAGGGTAGAGCAACTTAACATGATGAGACTTACTGTGTGGGAAAGATTATTCTCACTGCAAGTTGGAGGATGGGCTTGGAGAGCGCAAGAGTGAATGCGGTAACCAGTAAGAAATGCAGTGTTGTAGTCCTGGAGAAGTAAGTGGGCAGCACGAATTTGGGCAGTAGCAGTGGAAACTAGAAGTAAAGAAATCTGAGAAATATTTAGGAAGAACCTTGGCAACAATCAACTACACAGAAGTATTGGGTAGCGAGTTGCATGTACTGATTCAAAGCTAAAAAGGTAAGTCCACACTGGCGTAAGACTCATTGGCCCATAGAGGGTAACCAAAGCTGTGGGCATGTATGAAAGAATCTAACATACTGGGTGTTTCAACACTTAGTGTCAGCAAAATAATCTTGCAAAGGAGACTTTGCAAAGGAGTTACCAAAGATATATAAGGTAAGAAAGTGTTAAAGAAGTCAAAAGAAGACTATTTTGAAAAGAGAATTTTGAAAATTAGGAAATAATACATAGCAAAAATAAAGCTGAAAAGTCAAATAATATATTTGAAGATGTCAGTTGTATTCTGTAGCTCTTAGAAAGAACTGCTTTCATGTGATAATGAGGGTGATGAGAAAAATGGGAACATTGTAATTTGGCCAGCATTTGGGAAAGTTTGTGGAAAACAGGATGGAGAGACTCTAGCTTAGAGAGAAGAGAGGTCAATGGGACTTTTTGTTTGTTTGGTTTTTGCTTGTTTGTTTAAAAATAGAAAATATTTAAATACCAAGGAAGAAATCCAGTTAAAGGGTGAACCATTAAGTAACTCATTATTGCTGTGTTGTATTGCTTAGTGTGACTACTTATCCCATGGAAAATGAACACGTTTTTATTTAACAGCATAGTCTTCAAAGGCATTTGATCTATTCTTCTTCTTTTACCTTATTTTGTAATAGCCTGTCTTAAGCTCGAATCACAAATAACTCTGAAGAAAGTGTTTTTGTTTGTTTGTTTTTTTTTTGGCAATAAATAAGCAAATACAGAAACCCATTTGGAGCTCACAGTATTTGTTTTCATAAGTGTTCTATGGCATGAGTTCATCAGTTAACAAGGCAGTAACCTTTAATAGGAGCCCCTTTCTTCTGAATACTGTCTAAGTATTTGTGATAATTGTTTGGGCTCTAAAAGGTAGGATTGCTGCTGCCCAGGAGTTCAAAATTGGATGGATGAAGAGATGAATAAAAGCACTGGAAGGTTTGTGGAATACTAATGGGAAGAAAAACTGAAGGAGAATTTCTCTTTCCTGTAGTATCATTAAATCTCACTTTAAAAACTAAATCCAGCCAAGCATGGTGGCTCACTCCTGTAATCCCAGCACTTTGGGAGGCCGAAGTGGGTGGATCAGCTGAGGTCGGGAGTTCTAGACAAGCCTGACCAACATGGAAAAACCCCGTCTCTACTAAAAATACAAAAGAAAAAAAAAATTAGCCAGGTGTGGTGGCACATGCCTGTAATCCTAGCTACTCAGGAGGCCGAGGCAGGAGAATAGCTTGAATTTGGGAGGCAGAGGTTGCCGGGAGCCAAGATCGCGCCACTGCTCTCCAGCTTGGGCAATGACAGTGAAAGTCTGTCTCAAAAAACAAACAAACAAAAACGAAATCCTTGTCCTAAGAAGTTTATACAATTTTTTTTTTTCATGACATATATAAGAACTAGAGCCAAGAAATTCTATTATTACCACCTTTAAAATCGGGCTGTATCCATGCCACACACATACAAAAAAGATTTTTCAGAAAGCGTGACAGTCATTTGTTCATTGATTAGTAAACTTTATGTATGAAGTCAGTCTAGCAGACAAACTTTTTTGTTCCAATAGCATAACCTCAATCTTCACCCTCTCAAGCTTCTATTTTTCCTCCTGAAATCCTGTTATTCAGGCAGCAGCCAGGACTTTTCTGTATGTCCTACCCTTAGGGTCTACTTGATATTTTAATACCTCTGAGTCATCGCTTACTTTGTGTTTCAAAATAAACTTGACAAGTACAGCAGAATAAAATACAGCTTTGAAATAAATAAACCTGGATATTTTGAGTACCAAGTCCAAAGTTTGCATCATAGGAGAAGAATAATAGATGAAGAAACTTGAAGGTCCACAGTCAGCTCTGGTAGGCTGCGTAACTGACACTATATGAAGTACCACCCTTGCCAATACTAGAAGCCAAGTGAGAGTCAAATGGGCTTCTAGATCACTCAGTGACCATCGATGAATATGTTTACTGAGCATTCGCTGTGCTGGGAAATCCTTTCTGTGAGTACCCTGAAAAGTTGTTTCACAATTAGCATCTAGCACACAGTCTATTGATCGTCTAGCAGGGGTGATAGACAACTACACAACTCAGTCACTTTTAGTATATTTGCACAGCTGTGACACCATCTTCATAATCTAATTTTAGAATATTTTCATCACCCCCAAAGAAACCTTGTACCCATTAGCAGTCACTCTCTTTAGCTCTTGGCAACCACTAATCTATTTTCTGTCTCTGTAGATTTTTCTTTTCTGGACGTTTCATGTAAATGGTATCGTAGAATACATGGTGATATGGTTTGGCTGTGTCCCCACCCAAATCTTATCTTGAATCTGTTGTGGAAGGGACCCAGTGGGAAATAATTGAATCATGGGGGCAGGTCTTTCTTGTGCTGTTCTTGTGATAATGAGTGAGTCTCACAAAATCTGATGGTTATTATAAGGGGGAGTTTTCCTGCACAAGCTCTCTTCTCTTGTCTGCCACCATGTGAGACATGCCTTTCACCTTCTGCCGTGACTGTGAGGCCTCCCCGGCCATGTGGAACTGTAAGTCCAATAAACCCCTCTGTTTTGTAAATTACCCTGTCTCGGGTATGGGTATGTCTTTATCAGCAGCATGAAAATGGACTAATACACATGGTCATTTGTGACTGGCTTTTTTCACAGAGTTAACCAATGCTTTAGCATTTATCAGTCTTCATTTCTTTTATTATATTTCATGTACAACATAATGTTCCATTGCACACATAACCACTGTATCAGTTGCTGCATGTGTGGGTTGTTTCTAGTTTTGGACTATTATAAATATTGCTGATATGAACACTTTTGTACATGTTTTTGTGTAAACATGTGTTGTCATTTCTTTTGGCTAGATAGCTATACAACACATGACAATTTTTAGCAACTACCACTGACAGCTTTAGACCTCTATAGACCTGGTGTTTTGGAAAGGTCTCATCCTCCCAACCCTTGCCCTCATATACAATCTATAATTGGTATATTAGTCAAGGTTCTCCAGAGAAACAGAAATAATAGGATGTATGTACAGGAAGAGATTTATTAGAGAAATTGGCTTATGTGAATATGGAGGCTGAGAAGTACCATGATCTGCTGTCTGCAAGCTGGTGACCCCGGGAAGTTGGTAGTGTAATTCCAGTTCAAGTCCAAAAGCCTTGGAAAAAAACCAAAGGGGCCAAGGGTGTACATTTTAATCTAAAGGCAAGAAAAGACCAATGTTCCAGCTCAAGTAGTAGTCAGGAAGCACAAAAGGGCAAATTCCCCCTTCCTCTACCTTTTGTTCTATTTGGGTCCTCAATGTCCAGCCACATTGGGGAGGGCAATCTGCTGAGTCCACTGACTCAAATATGAATGTCATCTGAAAACACTCGCATAGATATACCCAGAAATGTTGTTTAATCTGGGCATTCTATAGCATAGTCAAGTTGACACAAAAAATTAGCCATTATACTTTGCTAAGATTAATCAGCATTAGAGTGAGCTCTATGCCAAGCACACAGTGTGGTGAACTTTTTTTCTGTCTTTGCACAGATCATTTATATATATTTTACCTGGTTCTACATTGGTTTATGTAGTCAGTACACAGGAAGTTACAACAAACTAATTGGAATTAATACAATTCTTAGAAGAAATTGAGGAAACTCAGTGTTAATGAATGGTTTCATTCAAAATAAATGAGTCATCTAAAAACAAGTTGTTTAACCTCTCTGTAAGCCTGTCTCATCATTTCTAGAGCAGGATTAAAAACAGTACTTATTTTTTAGGATTGTTGTTAAAATTAAGTGAGATAATATTTGTAAAGACTGAGTGTAGAGCCTGGTTTAAAACAAGAGCTCAAGAAATAGGCTTTTCTCAGCTGCCACCAATGTGCTCTGTCCTTCTGAGGATGCTAAGGCTGCCTTGGGGTGAGACTCACTTCAGCAGATAACTAACACCACACCTGCCTGGCAGCACCAACCCCAGAGTTGCCTGCACCATGGCCTCCATCTCTGAGCTCACCTGCATCTACTAAACCCTCATTTTGCACAAAGACGAGGTGACCATCATAGAGGATAAGATCGATGCCATCTTTAAAGCAGCGGATATAAACGTGGAACCTCTGGGCCTTCCATCGTTATTGAAGTAACGAGCATTTTACAGGTATTCTTGTGGATTACTCTACGCAGTTCTTCAGCATGAATATTTCTGTTTATGTTAAAAAATCATTTTTGACAATTTGATGCTATCAGGTAAAATTGCCCTGTTTCACTGCTGCCTTCTTTTGAAAAGCGATGTTTATGATATGGAAGTTGCTTAATTATATAGCTGACTTGGTTTTTGAAGTCTACCAAAGAATTTGTTTTTTTGACTTAGGGATTGTTTGAGAATGCCTTTCCTGTGAAATAGTGTAAAATCATGTACTAAGAAATATATAAAATACATACATAGAAAAAGTTCTAGAAAAGTATAGAATAAAATGTTTACAATAGTTAGCTTTTGAGGAGAAACTTGAATAGCAGAGATAGGAATGGTGGCGAAGGCTGGGAAGAGAGAATTTAACTGTTACTGTATATATATTGCCTCACTGCTCTTTTTGATGGTTAAACAATGATCTGCTATTAGCTTTGTAACTGAAAATGTGTGTGCCTCTAGTAACTCATCTGGCATTTTTTGCACATCTTTCACTTCGCATTTTACAATCCATTTTCCCCTTTTCCTAGGTGTCACTGTTTCCAGTTTCACATGTAAAATACACCAAAAGAGATACGTCCCTGACTAGAGAATGGTTTTATTATTTTCTTCTTTTTCCTACGAAAAAAGATTCATAAAATGAGAACACTAGAACATTGAGATTAAATAAAAATCAATAATGGCACTAAATTCTCAAGATAGAAATTCAGTAGCATCCATTAATCACAGAGTATGTGTATTTTGCTTATAAATCATCTCCAAATAAACTTACTTTGGCAGAGTAAGTGGATTTTGGTTTAGTAAAGGTTTAGAGTGATATGTTTCCAGAACAGGAATTTCAGCAATGGAATATATTGTGCATTCATGTTTTGTATAGGGAATGACAAATCCAATCAATGCTTATTGTACTTTTTATTATTCTCATAATAAGAAATACATTAATGTAGAATACAAATTGCCCGAGGCACTCACTGCTTTATATAAATAAGATTTTTAATTAAGGAAGAAAAGACATAATTATCTATTTTAATTTAGTAATTTTTTTGTCATTTTATACCTTTACAACAACTGCTATAAATTCATGTCTAAAATACCATTTCGCCAAATGAAAGGCTGGAAATGGTGAAGTGCATATTGCTGAAGAAACTGAGATGTTATTTCAGGTACATTCTTCAGGAGGAAATCTCCATCTTGTTTTAGGTGATGATCTTGAAACATCTGATTTTTTTAGCTACAATTATGTGACTTTTTATTCTTTTAATGTCACAAAGTAATATTGCAATCTCCAAGTGACTTTGAATATGGCAATTTTAGCTTTTATAATAATTTCTTGATAGTTAAATTCTAATAGTATCAATTAATCAGAAAAAAGGCATCATTCTGATTTTGGAAACAAATCAAAATAATAGGAAGGAAACCTACCTAAAATCATTTTTAAAGCTATTAAGACAACTTTTAAAGAAAATATTACTATCACTTCAAAACAATTGAAAACTTTTTAAAGACCTTAAAAACATTTATTTCATAATCTAATGAATATTTATCAAGTGATTCCAAGAATGAGACAATGATACAGGTATTTTAGGATATTCATTCATTCAAAAATATTTACTAGGTAGCTACTGTGTATCAAGTTCTACTCTAAATTCTGGTAACACTGTGGCAAATAAACCGTCAAAAAAAGTTTGACCACTATTATATTCCAGACACTATGCTTGATACTGGGGTATACTAATGAATTTAAAAGAAAGCATTCTCTGTTCTCATGGAACTTATATTCTAATCGATACAGACAAAAATATGAAAGATAAATGAGTAAAACAGATAGTATGTTTGACGGTAAGTACTCAGAGTTAACATAAATAAAGCAAAGGTGGGTGTGTGTGTGAAATTTTAGATAGGGTGTCAGGGTAAAACTAACTGAGAGCATGATTTCTTTAATAAGCACTTGAAAGAAGCAGACAGAGGTCTATCTGGGAGATTACCTGAAACCTAGGTGAAGGGAATCCTAGGCAAAGGCAACAGAGGATGCAGAAGCCCTGAGGAAAGATTGGCCAAAATGTTCCGGGAAGAGCCAGAAGGTAACATGGCCACTGTGAGGAGAACAAGATGGAATGGATAGGAGATAAGGTTAGAGGTGCAGTGGAAATCAGCTACCTTTGTAACATTGTGTATGATCTTATAGGTCATTGAAAGGATTTGAGCATTTACACTAAGAGAATGAATCAATGAAATTTTTCAAGCAAGGAGTTGACATGACTTATGCTTTAACAGGATCATTTTGACTTCTGTTTCAACAGTATCAATTTGTCTGTTGCCTTCAAAATATATGGCAGTGTGGCAAGGAAGAAGCAAGAAGACTAATTGGGAGGCCACCTTAATTATTGAGTTCGGAGATGGTGTCAGCTTTGATTGTGGTGGTAAGGTGGCAGACACCTAAAATATTGTGAAGGTGGATCCAACTTCAGCATTTATATGGAGACAACTCTATATAAATATTGTGACAATATTTATACAGAGGATGACAGAAAGGAACAAAAAATTGACTCTAAGATGTTAGGCTGATTGTCTTCAAATAAGTGTCTGCCATTTAACTGAAATGGGAAAAAGTTATAGCAGTGGAAGAGTCCCTTCTGTAGCCCCACCCCCGGGAGTGGTGTTTAGTAATTCAGTTTTGCATGTGTTAAATTTGAGTGCCTTTGGACATTCAAGTGGAGATACCAGCATATATAGTGAAGATCCAGGCTGGTAAAATCATTGAACATCATTTCCACATACGTAATAATTAATGCCACAAAATGAAATAAGTACATTTAAAGAGTTAGTATATATGGAAAAGAGAAGACTTCCAAGGACTAAACCTTGGATACGCCAATATTTAGACTTTGGGGAGATAAGGAAAATGCTGCAAATGAAAGAGAGAAAGAGTCACCAGAAGCGAAGGAGGTAATCCAGGTACATATTGTGCCTTGGAAGCCAAGAAAAAAAGTACCTCAAGGAAGCAGGAGTAGTCAACCATGCCAAATAACACTAGATAAAGTACTATGAGGACTGAGACATAAAAAAAAAAATGAGATTTACCAAAATGCAGAGGTTTTAAAAAATGACCCTGATGAGAACAGTTTTACTGGAGTGTTGGGGATAAAGCTTTGAGTGTGTTCAAAAGAGACTAGGTTGGAGGGGAATAGAAATTGCAAGAAATTGCAGGTGTTGAGTAGAGCATGGACAACTCTGCCAAGGAGTTATGCCGTAAAGAAAAGAAAAGAAGGAACGGAAGCTGGAGGTGGAAATGAAGTCAAGATATAAAATACATGGATTTACATAATGTTTAAAAGTATGTTTTTGAATCTTTTATTACTGCATTTTGATTATAGCATCTCATACAAGTCACATTACCACCAATAATTAAGAAAAAAAAAGAGATCATAGTCTGATTCTAATGTAGAAAATGAGCCAGCAGTGACTGAAGAGACATTAAGCCTAAGAGACTCACCTGCCAATCAGCATGATTTTTACAGTTGTGTTATGATTGTGGTGAACTGATAACTCTCAGAAATGTCAAGTGATTGGCAACACGCTTTATAGGAAAGTTAACTAGCAAGAAGCCATTGAATTAGAAAAGGCCTTGACCTTGGTGAAGTGGCAACAGATTGCAAAGTCATAATGTCATTTTTCACTGAAATTGGAATTAAGACTTTAGGAGGAAAATGCCCCAATGGGAGGAGAGACTTTCCAGAAGGAATTATAAAAAGTCATATGTTATGAATCCTTGCTCTTTGTGAAGAAGTGTTCTTGAAATAAGAGATGGGAATCATAAAACTTAAATATTTCATATGCTGGGTTTATTATTATGTATTATGAGTTAAATTGTGTGTCCCTAAAAGACATGTTGGACTCTTAACCTTCAGTACCTCAGGATGTGGCCTTATTTGGTAAGGTGACTTCAAATGTAATGAGTTAAAATGAGGTCCCGCTGGAGTAGGATGAGCCCTTAACCCAGTATGATTGGTGTCCCAAGAAAAGGAAAAGAAATCCAGAGAAATAGATATATAAGAGGAGAACACTGCGTGATGATGGAGGCAGAGATTGCATACTGCAGCCGTCAGCCACGGTACAGTACGGAGTGCCAGCAACCACCAAGGCTATGGAGAGGCAAGGAAGGACTCTCCCCTCCAAGTTTCAAAGGAAGCATGGCCCTGCTGATAGTTTGATTTTGGATTTCTCCAGAACTATGAGGTAATAAGGTTTTCTTTTTTATTTTCAGATTTTACAAGGCTGTTAAAATCATGTTTGTAAAACCTACCCAGTTTATAAAAGCCACCCAGTTTGGGGTACTTCGTTACAGTAACCCCAGGAAACAAATACACTCTCTGTTGCCAAAAGGAGGAAAATATAGTGAAAAAAACCTTGCCCAGAATTTCAGTTCCATTCTGAAAAACAAAAACAATGTAGCAATGGGCAGCCATGGACGATCAGCAATGTAAACTGAAGAATCCAGCAGTGTTATTATATTATTAAATACAGTTATTAAGAACTGACTATGTGATACTTTCCCTGCATTATCCCAAATCTCCAGAGTAGCCTATCTGCAGTGTATGTATTATAGCTCCTATTTCATAGATGAGGAAACCAAAGCTTAAGGGAGTTAAAATAGTGAGTGAGACAGAATTCTGGCAGATCCAAACAATTTCTATGAAACGTCTCCCTTCCTTAAGGTACAGAAGAAAATAACACACAAGAAAGTTATCAAAGATGAAAAAGTATGTGTGTGAAGATATGTTCCTAAAACTCATTTAATAAATTTTCTGTTATTAATAAAAGGCATGTTTATGACTTTCTCACACTTCATTTTTTAAAATACAAGAATTTTGCTTCATGTTTTATATGAGAGTAAAGAGATTTAATCTATAGAGCCATTAAAAAAGTATTGAATTGGTGCATGACCTGTATAAAATCATCATGTGGCACTAAAAATAAGACTTTTAAAAAACAAATACCATAATTTCTAGAAAGATTGCTCAAAGAAACGAATTGTCCCCAACCCCAAACAACCAAAGAAAACAGAAAAATCTAACAGAGATCTTTATTAAACTGTATCACCTCAGGTAAGAAAATATAAAATCTGTCAAAATCAGAGTAAATGAACATAAATAACAAAAAGTTAGTAACATAAACATTATTTTAATAACCTTATTAAGTAGAAAATATGGAAATAATTGAACCCTAAAACATGAAAGAGAGATAAACTGTATTGTGATTTTTGGTTAGTAAGTCAGATGTCTGTGTTTTTAAGAAAACGAAAAAAAAAATTATAAGGGAAAATATTCTGTTAAAAAAAATTAGTTGGAAAGTCAAAGAGAGTATTTTTGGTCCTATACAGCAGGGGTCCTCAACCCCAGGGCAGTAGCCTGTTAGGAACCAGGCCACACAGCAGGAGGTGAGTGGTGGGCAACTGAGCTAGTGATACATTTGAGCTGTGTCCCCACCCAAATCTTACCTTGAACTGTAATAATCTCCACGTGCCCATGGCGGTGCCAGGTTTAGATAAGTGAATCATGGGAGCAGTTTCTCCCATGCTGTTCTCGTGGTAGTGACAAAGTCTCACGAGATCTGATGGTTTTACAAATAGAGTTCCCCTGCACACACTCCCACTTGCCTGCTGCCATGTAAGACAAGCTGTGCCTTTGCTTCTCCTTTGCCTTGTGCCGTGATTGTGAGGCCTCCCCAGCCATGCGGAACTGTGAGTCCATTAAACCTCTTTCCTGCATAAATTACCCAATCTCAGGTATATCTTTATTAGCACCGCGAGAACAGGCTAAGATGGCTAGCATTCCTGCTTGAGCTCCGCCTCCTGTCAGATTCAGCTGCAGCATTAGATTCTCATAGGAGCGTGAACTCTGTTGTGAACTGCGCATGCAAAGCATCTGGATTGTGTGGCCCTTACGAGAATCTAATGCCTGATTATGCCTGAGGTGGAATAGTTTCATCCTGAAACTACCCCCCAACCCCCGTCCCTGAAAAATTTGTCTTCCACAAAATCCATCCATGGTGCCAAAAAGGTTGGGGACTGCTGCTATATAGTATCTGCATATGTGTTTTAATGTTTAGGTTATTGACCTTTTGCATTATCTTATGAATCTCCCACATATCAATGTTTAGTGAAGAAAAAAATTTTTTGAAAAATAACACTTGATCAGATAACAGGCTTCAGCCTTGATGGAAAAATTTCCTTACATTCAATTCTTCAAAATGATCTATTTATATGAGTGTCATATGGCTAAGTTCCTGGCCATAACCTCAGTTTAATTTTATTCTTTCTTGTCCTAGGAGGGCAGATATCTTTATCTTTTTGTCAAATGGGAGAAAGAGAAAAGATCAAGCAACTGGAGAGAACCGTGGCTGTGGAGAAGGAATGGTTACTATCCTTTGACTCCAGCCCTCTTCATCTGTGGCCACTTCCTCCCCTTTACCTCCGCTGTCTTATCCCAAAGAAAACTGATCATTGAGGCAAGTGGCATTTTCAAAAAGGTATTGCAATGGCATCCACAAAGCCTATTCATGTTGAGAAATGAGAGAGAATGTGCTTCATACAGTGGTCTCGTAATATAGGCTTTTATGAGCCAAGATAAAACTGTTATTTCCTCTTCTTTAATAGCAAAAAGTATTTGTAATAATTTCATGCATTATTGTGAAACAAACAGCATAGTAATTAAGAGAATAAACTTAGGTACTAGACAGAACTGGTTTCTAGTTTCAGGTTTTTCAACTTCTAAGGTGATGCCTGGCAAATGGTTTAATCTCTCTCTAAGCCCAAGTGTCCTCTGGTGATTGGGTTTATGAGAGCAAAGGACATCATACATAGAAAGCACCAATTTCAGTGACTGTAGAAAGTGCACAACGACAGTAGAGTGTTGTTATTGTTTATCTATGTGACCTTAGATAAGTTACTGAATGACTCTGTGCCTCAGTTTTCTTATCTGTAAAATGGGATAATTATATTATCTGCTCCATAGAGCTATTGTGACAAAAAAAGAAAGACTGTCTGTAAAGCACTCAGAACAGTGTTTGATATGTGCTAAGTGTTCAGTAAATGTAAGTCACCATTATTATTGTTACTACCATCATTGTCAGCAATGTCATTTGTTAATGTAATAGTAATAAAATTAGACTTGAGTTGTGTTCATTTATACTTGATATACTTTAAGCGTGGCTAGCTAGCATTATACAGGTATGATTTGGGAGTTGCTAGAAAAAATCTCCCTCTCACTCCACCTCAATCCGCACGCATCTCACTTAGAGAGCTCCCAGCGACTAAAAGTTCACCATGAGACTCTGAATGTAGAAATCTCTTCTCTGAAGTATCTCCCTTAAAATGAGAGAGATTAAAATATGTAAACAGTCTAGTTTTAGAAATAATAATACCCAAATTAAATTATAATGTGGATCAATTTATCAGGTCATTTTTCTTCTTAGTAGTAAGGACAGGGTAACATTCAAGAGCAATGAGATTCCTAGAATGTTGAAGCAAGATCTATAGCCAGAGTAAAATCAGAACAAAAACAAAGAAAGAACATGTGGAAATTGACAAAGATAAGCATTGTCACTTTAAAATTTGAGTGGATTTTATTCAAATGACTGACAATATTGAAGGTGCCATTCTTGTTATTCCCTTGATGCAAAGGTAACTCCAGAAAGGCTTGGGCAGGGAATCAGTGGCAAAATATGATTTATGAAAAATTTCCTTAGAATGTTGCAGGAGGCAAGCCTAATGTAGAGTGTCTTTTCTCAGAAACCATGAAACAAATGGATGTATTCATTCGAATTGTCCATAATGGGAAAAAGAGGCTGGTGATAAGAAATTGCTGCCTGATTATTCTTTTGAGGAATAAAATGTAATAGAAAATGTTCATAAAGAGAATTTGAAAAGTTTTGGCTTATGAAGAGGAAAATGTTATCAGCAAAAAGTCACTAAGTTATAAAATCATTTGCTGACTAAAAAATGGAAGATGGAATTGGAAATTCAGTATGGTTATATACTTTGGATGTCTGTCCCCTCCAAATTTCATGCTGAAATGTCACCTCCAATATTGGAGATGAGTCTAGTAGGAGATGATTGGGTCATGGGTGGATATTTCATGAGTGGCTTGGCGCCATCCTTAGTGTTACGAGTGAGTGCTCACTCTATTAGTTCACGCAAAAGCTAGTTGTTTAAAAGAGCCTGGCACCTCATCGCCTCTCTCTTGCTTCCTGTCTTGTTACGTGATGTGCCCAGTCCTCCTTTGCCTTCTGCCATGAATAAAAGCTTCCTGAGGCCTCACCAGAAGTTGAGCAGATGCTGGTGTCATGTTTGTACACCCTGCAAAACTGTGAACCAGATAAACTTAATTTATTTATAAATTTCCTCATCTCAAGTATTCTTCTATAGCAATGCAGAATGGATGAACACATCAGAGATATATTAAGTATGAAAATTTGCATGACATTGTTGGTTTTAGTGACTTTTACCCAGCAGCAAATTAATGTAGGGTTATAAGCAATATAGTGACTCTACATTAAACAGAAAACAAATGTGAACATTTTAGAGAAAGTAGTCCCATCACACAGAATTTTTCGTTTGACTAACCTTAGAAATTCTTTTTATGGCACAGGTACAAAATAATCCAGATTGCCTTTCCATGTGTTCACATTAACCACATAATAATCAAGAGATAACGGTTTTTGAATTCAGTTTAACTTTATAGGCTCAGCCACTGTAACAGGACCTTGAGTTTGTAGGGTTGTAGCCTATAGAGAAGTGACTATAGGTGATGAAATATGTAGTCACACTAGTATCATTTTGATCAACTCAAGAGTAAGTACCTGTTATGGTGAATGTACAGACAAAAATAGAGATAATTTTATATTTGCATACCAGGATGAGTTTGAAGCAAAGCCAAATAGTGGTCTATCAAAAGAAAAAAGAATGAAAGCAAGCAAGCAAGCAAGCAAGAAAGAGGATTTTTGAGGGCCATCAAAGAGCAGATTGACCCCCCAAATTATCTTCCCATCAATTTACACAGTGTCTAAAATTCCTATCATTAAATTATTTTGTTTAAGATGACATGCCCAGAAGATATGATTTATTTATCTAAAGACAAGTTGGCTAAATGGGTGATGAACATGAACACATTTCCTTCTATTAGTTATCAGATAAGTTTGCTGTCACCTAGCACAGAGGAGAAGTAGAAGAGAAAGGGACGTTTTGTCTTTTTGGTAGAAACAGGGTTTCACCATGTTGCTCAGGCTGGTCTTGAACTGCTGAGCTCAAGCTATCTGCCTGCCTTAGTTTCCCAAAGTGCTGAACTTACAGGTGTGAGCCACCAAACCTGGACCTACAACCCAGAGTTAATTCATGATGGATTGCGGACCTAAACATAAAACAGTACTGTAACGCATTTAGAATAAACTTTTGGTAGGTAGAAATTTCTTGGACAGAACACTAAGAGCAATACTATAAAAGCAAAAAAAAAAATAGATTGGATTTAATCAAAACTGAATAGGTTTGTCAAAAGTCGCCACAAAGAAAATAGACAAGCTATAGATTGGGAAAACTATTTGCAGCATATATATGGCAGAAGATTTGTGTCTAAAACATATAAAACCAACCTAGAAGTCAACAATAAAAATATAAACAATTCAATAAAAAGTTGGAAATAGAGATACTTCACAAAAGAACATATACAAAGTACCAATAAGCATATGAGAAGATTATTAATTGACAAGAAAATTAAAATACCAATAAGCATATACCATTATTAATTGCCAAGAAAATTAAAAATAAAATGACAATCAGATACCATTTCACACCCACTGGAATGACTAAACTAAAAAAATGATAATCCTTAATACAAGCATACCTCAGAGATATTTCAGGCTCAGTTCCAGGCCACTGCAATAAAACAAATATCCCAATAAAGCAATTCACACAATTTTTTGGTTTCAGAGTGGATATAAAAGCTATGCTTACACTGTACTATAGTCTGTTAAATGTGAAATAGAATTATGTCTAAAAAGCAATGTATGTATCTTAACTAAAAATACTTTATTGCTAAAAAATGCTGACAATCATTTGAGCATTTAAAGAGTTGTAATCTTTTTGCTGGTGGAAGTTCTTGCCTTGAGGTTTATGAATGCTGACTGATCAGAATCATGATGCTGAAGGTTGGGGAAATTTTTAAAAATAAGACAACAATGGAGTTTTCCCACGTTGATTAACTCTTCCTTCCATGAAAGATTTCTCTGTAGCATGTGATGCTGTTTGTTTGGTTGAATTTTACCCATGGTAGAATTTCTTTCAAAATTAGGGTCAATCCTCTTAAACCCTGCCACTGCTTTGTCAACTAAGTTTATGCAATATTCTCAAGCTTTTTTTTTGTTTGTTTATCTTTTCAACAATGTTCACAGTATCTTCACCAGAATAAATTCCAACTTAATTAACTACTTTCTTAGCTTTTCTGTAGGCTCATCCATTCAGGTTTTACCGTGAGTTTGCAGCTATTCAGTCACGTCTTCAGAATCCACTTCTAATTCTAGTTCTCCTGCTATTTCTACCACATCTGCAGTTACTTCCTCCACTGAAGTCTTGAAACACTCAAAGTCATCCATGAGGGTTGAAATCGACTTCTTCCAAACTCCTATTAATGTTGATATTTTAACCTCTTCCTGTAAGTCACAAATCCTCTTAATGGCATTAGAATACTGAATCTTTTCCAGACGATTTTCAATGTACTTTTCTTAGATTCATCAGCAGAATCACAAACTCTGGAAGCTATCACCTTACAAAATATTTCTTAAATAATAAGACTTGAAGTTAAAAATTATTCACTTATCCATGAGCTGTAGAAAAAAATGTTGTGTTAGCAGGCATAAAACCAACATTAATCTCATTGTACATCTCTATCAGAGTTCTTGGGTGACCAGGAGCATTGCCAATGGGAAGTAATATTTTGAAAGAAATGTTTTTCTTTTTTCTGAGCAACAATTCTCAAGAGTCAGCTTAACATATTCTCTAAACTGTGCTGTAAACACATGTGCTGTAAATTAGGTTTTGTTTTTTCATTAACAGAGAAGGGTAGATTTAAAATAATTCTTAAAGATCCTTGGATTTTCAAAATGCTAAATGAGCATTGGCTTATTAGTGATTTAAAGTCACCAGCTGCATTAGCCCCTAACAAGAGATTTAGCCTGTCTTTGTAGGTTTGGAGCCAGACATTGGCTTCTCTTCTCTAGCTATGAAAGCCTTAAATGACATCTTCTTCCACTGTAAGCCTGTTTTATCTAAATTGAAAAGCTGTTGTTCAGTGTAGTCACTTTCATCAATTACCTTAGCTAAATCTTCTGGATAATTTGCTGCGGGTTGTACATTAACACTTGCTGCTTCATCCTGCACTTTTATGTTATGAAGATGGCTTCTTTCCTTACATCTCATGAATTTTCAACTAGCTTCGAAATTTTCTTCTGCAGCTTCTCCAGGTCTCTTAGCCTTCATAGAATTGAAGAGAGTCAGGGCCTTGCTCTGGAAGAAGCTTTGGTTCAAGAGAATGTTGTTAGCTAGTTTGATCTTTTATGCAGACCACTCAAAGTTTCTCCATATCAGCAATAAGGCTGTTTTGTTTTCTCATCATTTGTGTTTTCACTGGAGTGCCGCTTTTAATTTACTTCAAGAACTTTTTCTTTGCATTCACAACTTGGCTGTTTCGTGCAAGAAGTCTACCTTTCAGCCTATCTTGGCTTTTGACATGCCTTCCTTGCTAAGCTTAATTATTTCTATCTTTTGATTTAAAGTAAGAAAAATGTGGCTCTGCTTTCACTTGAACACTTAGAGGTCTTTCTAGGGTTGCAAATTGGCTTAATTTCAGTATTACTGTGTCTCAGAGAATAGGGAGGCTCAAGAAGAGGAATAGAGATGGGAAAATGGCTGATCAGTGGAGCAGTCAGAACACACATTTATCAATTAAGTTTGCCATCTTTTATGAGCATGATTTTTGGCACCCCAAATTAATTTCCATAGTAACAATAGGGAACATTGATCACAGACAACCATCACAGATATAATAATAATGAAAAATTTGAAATTTTACAAGAAGCATTAAAATGCGACAGAGACATGAAGTGAACACATGCTACTGGAAAATGGTGCCAATAGACTTGCTCAGCACAGAGTTACCACATATCTTCAATTTGTAAAAAAACACACAATCTGCGAAGTGCAAGAAGACAATGTGTAATGAAAGGAAGAATGTCTAGATGGGTTAGGCTATAGGGCGACTGAAATTCTTATACGTTGATTGTGGGAGTTTAAAATGATTCAGTCATTTTAGAAAACTCTTCGGTAGTTTATCATCAAGTTAAATATACACCTACCCCATGATCCAGTAATTCTACTTCTAGGTATTCATTAAAGAGAAATGAAAACATAATATCACAAAAAACCTTGTACAAAAATATTGCTTTCAGTTTTATTCATAATAGCAAAAAAACGGATCACTCAAATGTCCATTAAAATGTTAAAGGATAAAGAAATCGTGGTATAGTCATACGACAAAATATACAGCAATAAAAAAAGCAGTACCTATTACATGCAACAACATAAATTAAATCTCATAAAAATACATTACGTTCAGCAAAGAATGCCAGGCACGAAAGAGCACACACTCTGTGACTTAATTTATTAAAGCCAGGCAAGTGTATAATAATACAAATTTTAATGGTTTGCCTAAGTGGTGGAAAGGTGGGGTAGGGGAAGGGGGATGGTAAAATGGACTGGAAAGGAGTTTGAAGGAACTTCCTGGAGTGAAGGAAATGTTCTACATCTTGTTTTTGGCTGTGTTTTCATGGATGGATAGAATATCCAAAATCTTAAAATCCATGCCTTTTTTTTACACATTAATTATATATCAATATAAAATGATTCTCAAGTGACTTCTCGTATGTTGGATTCCTATTGCATACCAGGCATTCTGCTTGTGCCTTTACTAGTAGTATCTATAAATAAACCTATCAGTCCTTATGGGAATTGGTATATAATTTTTTTTTCTTATTTTAACATAGGAGGAAATTGGAACTCTTTAGATCAACTCCATGAAACTTATATGGCTAGTAAACATCAGAAATGGTATTTAAATTGAGATCTAATGTCAAAACCCGTTTTCTTCCTAACATGTCACACTTGGATGGTCAATGCCACTTATAGTCTCTAACAACAAAATAAACAGACTTGGAAATTTGTGGGTGCAGTTGAAATAGATGGAGCTATGGAGAATGCAACTCAAAAGACTGTGACTTGATGTGAGGAATTTTGTTTGTAAGAACTCATGTGGCATACAGAGAAGCACAAAAGGATTCTTAGCATAATGCCAAACTTACAATGCCCATTATCTAAATAATTTGGGTGTAAACTATTTTAAGAAGCTAAGTTATTTGGTGCACGTGCCTGTTAGAATAAATCACTTTATAATTCTTTCATTTGATAGAATTACGACTGTCAAAAATATTCAGACAAAAAAGTTTTCTTTCTCCTTTGATTGTTCCCTGCTAAAATAGCATTTTACTAAGAGAAAGCAACAATAGAAACATGGAGAACAAATATGACTTTTAAATGCACAGCGTAAATACTACTAAATGATATAGCTAGAGAGGCTCTCAGAAAATATCTTTGTATACATGAGTTTCTCTTGCTCTTTATTACAGTATTCAATTTTGTTTCTGTATCAGAGATCCATTTCTTTTAGGGTTTGATGATATTTTGCCCCTCACAAATACCTTATGGAAATGCAAATACCTCTCAGAAGAAGTGAACCATTAAGCTTTATCAATAAAAACATGAGTTTCTGGATAAGAAAGTAGAAAACAGAAAGCAATTATGTTAGTCAGGATAGGATAAGCTATGCTGTGGTAATAAATAAATCTTGAAATCCTGGCCAGGCGCCGTGGCTCACATCCAGCACTTTGGGAGCCCGGGATGGGTGGATCACCTGAGGTCAGGAATTCGAGACCAGCCTGGCCAATTTGGTGAAACCCCACCTCTACTAAAAAATACAAAAATTAGCTGGTCGTGGTTGCAGGTGCCTGTTATCCCAACTATTCTGGAGGCTGAGGCTGGAGAATCACTTGAACCAGGGAGTTGGAGGTCGCAGTGAGCAAAGACTGTACCATTGCACTCCAGCTTTGGTGACAAGAGCGAAACTCATCTCAAAAAAAAAAAAAAAATCGTGAAATCCCAATGATTTTCGTAGCAACATCTATTTCTCACTTACTAACTTTTTGATGTAGGCTACGTGACTCCACAGACACTTTTTATCCTACGTTGACGTGGGGATCCAGGTTGTTTTCACCTTATTGTTTTGCCTTCTTAAAAGGTGGCATTCCGGCTGGGTGTGGTCCTCACGCCTGCAATCCCCACACTTTGGGAGGCCGAGAAGGCAGATCACCTGAGGTCAGGAGTTCGAGACCTGGCCAACATGGCGAAACCCCGTCTCTACTAAAAATACAAAAATTACCCGGGCGTGGTGGTGGGCACCTGTAATCCCAGCTACTTGGGAGGCTGAGGCAGAAGAATCACTTGAACCTAGGAGGCAGAGGTTGCAGTGAGCCGAGATTGCGCCATTGCACTCCAGCCTGGGCAACAAGAGTGATACTCAGTCTCAAAAAAGAAACAAAAACAAAAAACGGTGGCATTCATGGTCTCATGGCCTCTGGCAAAGAACATGGTGGGCATCACCTCTGCTCACATCCTGTTGATCAGAACTC
>CAUYLG010039516.1:0-26729 GCA_963573385.1 Cacajao melanocephalus
CCACAAATCATACACCATAACCATCACTCGCATCCAGATAATAAAAGAGGCTTGCAAGGGTGGAATTGTATTGATCCCTCTCTGCCTGTTGCACTAGTGTTATACATTTTACTTCTACATGCCTCTTATTTTTGCTTTAAACGGCCAAAAGTGTTTTTTAAAGTAAAAAACAAAAGATATTCTCTTATATTTTCCACGTAATTCCTGTTCCTTTCTATTTCTTTTGGGTAGTCTGAGCTTTCATCTGAGATTCTCTCCCTTTGGCCTCAGAAATTCCTTTAGTACTAATTATAGTGTAGCAGTGAACGCCTTAATTTTGTCTCTTTTCATTTGTCTAAAAATGCCTTAATTTAGCCTTTATTTTTGAATGACATTTTTATTGGAAATAGACTTCTAAGCTCACAGAATTTTTTCCTTGAGACCCTTTAAAGTGGTCCTTTAGTTGTATTTTTACTGACTTTGTGTCTAGTGAAAAGCCAGCTGCAATTCTTATTGTGTTTCCCCTCTATGTAATCTAATTCTATTTTCTGGATAATTTTAAGATCTTCTCCTTACCTTTGTTTTCCAGCTTGATGATGACATCTCTAGGTATAGCCTTTCTTGTATTTATATTCCTTAGGATTATTTTTATTTCTAAATCTGTGTGTTGACATCTTTCATGAGTTTTGTGAAGATATGTTCAGTCATTCTCTCTTCAAATATTTATTGAAGCCCCATTTTCATTTCCCTCTCCTTCTGGGACTCCAGTTATACATATAACATGTTATACATATAACATTTAATATATTGTTTCATAGATGCTGATGCTCTATTACAAGGGTTTGACAAACTTTTCTCTAAAGGGCAGGACTTAATATTTTAGGCTTTGCATGCCGTATTATCTCTGTCACAACTACTCGGCTATTCTATAAACAATGTCTGGTATGTCTGGGTTCCCATAAAACTTTATTTACAATAGCAGGCAGCAGGTTATATTTGGTCCATGGGCCCACAGTTTCCTGACCCTTCTTCCACTCTGTTGTTGTTGGTTTCTTTCTGCGCTTCAACGTGGAGAACTGACTTTGACCTGCCTTTGAGTTTCTGATCCTTTCTTCTGGTTACATCCAATCTGCTGTCAAGCTGATTAAGTGAAGACTTCATTTTAGATTCGTATTTTTCAGATCTAGAGTTTACATTTGCTTATTTTTAATAGATGTTACTTATTTTTTAGTTTATTTCTTTGTTAATAGATTTTATTTTTTTTAGAGCCATTTTAGGTTCACAGCAAAACTGAGCAGAAAGTGCAGAGTTCCCCTACACCTCCTGTCCCACACATACACAACCTCCCCTGCTATCAACATGGCCCACCAGAGTGGCACTTTTCTTACAACTAAGTCACGTTCATATCATTATCAACCAAAGTCAATATTTAACATCAAGGTTCACTCTTTGTGGTGTGACAGAAGTATAATGACCCATAGCCACCATTATAGTGTCACACAGAGTAGTTTCACTGCCCTCAAAATTAGGGATGCTCCATCTGTTTATCTCTCCCTCCCTCCTAACCTCTGTCAACCCCTGAACTGTTTACTGTTTCCACAGGTTTGTCTTTTCCAGAAGATTGTACAGTTGGAATCATACAGTATGTAGCCTTTTCAGATTGGCTTCTTTCATTGAATAATAGGCATTTAAGGTTCCTTCTTGTCTTTTCATGGCTTAAAAGCTCATGTGCTTTCTTTTTAGTGCTAAAGAGACTTTAACACTAAAATCATTTAGTGCTGAATTCTTTTCTTTTTAGTGTTAAATAATATTCTTTGGTGGTGGCTCACACCTGTAATCCCAGCACTTTGGGATGCTGAAGCAGATGGATCGCTTGAGGCCAGGAGTTAGAGAATGTGTTGGGGCACATCTGTAATCCCAGCTGCTCGGGAGGCTGAGACATGAGAATCACTCAAACCTGGGAGGTGGAGGTGGCAGTGGGCAGACAATGCGCTACTGTACTCTGTTGTACTCAGACAGTGCGCTACTTCCTCTGTTGCCCGGACTCTGAGACTCTGTCTCAAAAGAGAGGGAGAGAGAGAGAGAGAAGGAAAGAAGGAAGGAAAGAAGGAAGGAAGGAAGGAGAAAAAGAGAGAGAGAAAGAAAGAAGAGAAAGAAAGAAGGAAAGAAAGAAAAAAGAAAGAAAGAAAAGAGGGAGGGAGAGAGGGAGGGAGGGAGGGAGGGAAGGAAGGAAGGAAGGAAGGAAGAGAAGGAGGGAAGGAGGGAAGGAGGGAAGGAAGGAAGGAAGGAAGGGCTTGTCCAGACTAATGTCCTGGAGATTTTCCCCAATGATTTCTTGTAGTAGTTTCATAGTTTGAGGTTTTAGATTTAAGTCTTTAATCACTTTTGATTTGATTTTATATATGGCAAGAGATAAAGTTCTAGGATCTGCTTTCACTCTTTTCTATATGAATATCTATTTTTCTCAAAACCATATATTGAAGAGACTGTCTTTTCCCCAGTGTATGTTCTTGGCACCTTTGTTAAAAATTAGTTCCTGTGAATTTGTTTCTGGGTTCTCTATTCTGTTCCACTGGTCTATGTGTCTGTTATTATGCCAGTACCATGCTGTTTTGGTTACTATAGCTCTGTAGTATAATTTGAAGTTAAGAAATGTGATTCCTCCAGTTCTGCTCTTTTTGCTTAGGATAGCTTTGACTATACTGGGTCTTTTGAGGTTCCATATAAATTTTAGGATTTTTTCTATAAATGTGAAGAAAGAATGTCACTGGTATTTTGATGGGGATTGCATTGAATTTGTAGATTGCTTTGTGTATTATAGACGTTTTAACAATATTGATTCTTATAATCCATGAACCTGAAATATCATTCAATTTTTTTGATATCTTCTTCAATGTCTTTCAGCAGTGTTTTCTGGTTTTCATTATAGCAATCTTTCACTTCTTTGGTTAAGTTAATTCTTAGGTATTTGATTTTATTTGTGACTATTGTAAATGGGATAACTCTTTTACTTTCTTTTTCATATTTTTGACTGTTGGGATATAGAAACACTATTGATTTTTCTATGTTGATTTTGTATCCTGAAACTTTACTGAATTTGCTTATCAGTTCTAATAGATTTTTGTGAAATCTTTAAGTTTTTCCATCATATCTCTGCAGGAGATCATATCTCTGCAGGAATTGGATATGGGGGGAAAAAAAGATCATATCATCTGTGGACAAGGATAATTTGACTTCTTCCTTTCCAATTTGGATGCCCTTTATTTCTTTCTCTTGTCTGATTACTCTAGCTAGGACTTCCAGTACTATGTTGAGTAACAATAGTGAAAGTGGGCATTCTTGTTGTGTTCTGGTTTTTACAAGGAAGGCTTTAAGTTGTTCCCCATTCAGTACGATACCAGCAGAATGGTATTGTGGGTTTTTTTGTTTTGGGTTTTTGTTTGTTTGGTTTTTTGAGTCAGAGATTTGCTCTTATTGCCCAGGCTAGAGTGCAGTGGTGCAATCTCGACTCACTGTAACCTCCACCTCTGGGGTTCAAGTGATTCTCCTGCCTCAGCCTCCCAAGTAGCTGGGATTACATGCACCTGCCCCCACACCCGGCTAATATTTGTATTTTTAGGAGAGACAAGGTTTCATCATGTTGGTCAGGCTGGTCTCGAACTCCTGACCTCAGGTGATCCACCCACCTTGGCCTCCCAAAGTGTTGGGATTACACGGGTGAGCCACCGTGCCCAGCCTGGTATTGTGTTTAAATTTCAAGCTCCACTTGTTTATTGTAGGTATTTAGGAAAGTAATTGACTTTGTATATTAACCTTGTATCCTGAAACCTCGGTATAATTACTTATTAATTTTTGAGTTATTTATTTATTCATTTTGAGACAGAGCCTTGCTCTGCAACCTAGGCCACAGTGCAGTGGTGTGAGCTAGGCTCACTGCAACCTCCGCCTCCCAGGCTCAAGTGATTCTCCCATCTCAGCCTCCCAAGTAGCTGAGGTTACAGGCATGCACCACCATGTCCAGCTAATTTTTGTATTTTTGGTAGATACAAGGTTTTGTCATGTTGCCCAGGCTGGTCTTCAAACTCCTGGGCTCAAGTGATCCACCCACCTTGGCATCCCAAAATGCTAGGATTACAGGCATGAGCCACCACATCCAGCCTAGAATTTTTTTTGTTTATTCTTTTCAGATTTTCTACGTAGATAAACATGTCATCTGCAAACAGAGAGTATATTTTTTCTTCCTTTCCAATTAGTATAGCTTTTATTTCTCCTTCTTGTATTATCACATTAGCTAAGACTCTGGCACAATGTTGAAAAAGAGTGGTGAGAGGAGACATCCTTGCTTTGCTCCTGATCTTAGCAAGAAAGTTGTTTCTCACCATTAAGTATAATGTTAGCTGCAGGTTTTTTGCAGATATTCTTTATCAAGTTGAGAGGAAGTTCCCCTCTAGTTTACTGAGAGGTTGTTTTTTTTTTTTTTTCTCGAGATAGAGTCTCGCTCTGTCGCCCAGGCTGGAGTACAGTGGCACAATCTCAGTTCACTGCAACCTCTGCCTCCCAGGTTCAAGCAATTCTTCTGCCTCAGCCTTCCAAGTAGCTGTGACTACAGGCTTGTGCCATCACACCTGGCTAATTTTTGTATTTTTAGTAGTAACAGGGTTTCACCATATTGGCCAGGCTGGTCTCGAACTCCTGACCTCGTGATCCGTCCTCAGCCTCCCAAAGTGCTGGGATTACAGGCGGCCACTGAGAGTTTTTTTATCATGGGTGTTGTATTTTGTCAAATGTCATTTCTGCATCTATTGATATAATCGTGATTTTTCTGCTTTAGCCTGTTGATGTGATAATTATATATCTAAATATGTTTTGAATATTAAACCAGCTTTGCATACCTGGGATAAATCCCTCATGGTCTTGGCGTATAATTCTTTGTTTACATTCTTAGATTCTACTCACTAGTATTTTGTTGAGGAGTTTTGCATCTATGTTTACAAGAGATATTGGTCCCATAGTTTTCTTTTCTTATAATAGGTTTGTGTGATTTAGTATTAGGATAATGCTGGCCTCATAGGATGAGTTAGGAAGTATTCTCTCTACTTCCATTTTCTGGAAGAAACTGTAGAATATTGATATAATTTCTTCCTTGCATATTTGGTAGAATTCACCAGTGAACCTATCTGGGCCTGATGCTTCCTGTTTTAAAAGGTTATTAATTATTGATTTGGCTTCTTTAACACAGATAGACCTGTTCAGATTGTCTTTTTTTTTTCCTGTGACAGGGTGTCACTCTGTCACCCAAGCTGGAGTGCAGTGGTGCAATCACTGCCCACTGCAGCCTTGACATCCTGTGCTCAAGCAATTCTCCCACTTGCACCTCCCAAGTAACTGGGACAACAGGCACACACCAACACACCCATCAATTTTTTTATGTTTTGTAGAGACAGGGTCTCACTATGTTGCCCAGGCTGGTCTCAAATTTCTGGCCTCAACAGATCCTCCCACCTCCGCCTCCCAAAGTGCTGGGATTACATGCATGAGCCACCATGCCCCAGCACAGATTGTCTATTTCTTCTTGAATGAATTTTGACAGAATGTGTATTTCAAGGACTTGTTCTATTTCACCTAGGTTATCCAATTTGTGGGCATAGAGTTTTTCATAATATTCATTTATGATCCTTTCAATATCCATAAAAGGACATTAGTGATGTCACCCCTTTCATTTTCCATATTAGTAATTTGTGCCTTCTCTCTTTTTTTCTTAGCCTGGCTGGAGGCTTATGAGTTTCACCTACCTTCAAATAAAGAACTTTTGATTTTGCTGATTTTCTCTAGTGATTTCCTGTTTTCAATTTCATTGAGATCTGTTCTAATTTTTGTTATTTACTTTCTTCTGTTTCCTTTGGATTTAATTTACTCTTTTTTCTACTTTCGTAAAGAGGAAGCTTAGATCACTGATCTTCAGTATTTCTTCGTTTTTAATATAGAGGCTAATAATCACTTTAATTCATTCAACGTTATAAATTTCCCTCTAATCACTGCTTTTGCTACATCCCACACATTTTGATTAGTTGTGCTTTCTTTTTCATTAGTTCAAACTATTGTTTAATTTCTCTACATTTCTTCTTTGCACCAGATGTTACTTAGAAGTGCATTGTTCAATCTCCAGGTATTTTGATGTTTTCCAGCTATCTTTCTTTTATTGATTTGTAGTTTAATTCTGTTGTTTGTCTGAGAGCAGACAGTATATGACGTATATTCTTTAAATTTGTTAAGGCATGTTTCATGGCCCAAAATGTGGTATCTTGGTGAATGTTCCAAGTGAGCTTGAGAAGAATCTGTAGTTTCTTCATTGGATGAAGTAGTCTATAGATGTCCATTATATCCAGTTGATTGATGGTGTTGTTGAGTTTGACTATGTTCTTACTAATTTTCTGCCTGTTTGGTCTGCCAATTCCAGATCGATGAGTGTTGAAGTCTTCAACTTTAGAAGTAGATTCATCTGTTTCTCCTTGCAGTCCTGTCAGTTCTTCCCTCACATATTTCTATGCTCTGTTGCTCTGTTGTTAGGTGCATATGGACATTCAGGATTGTCATGTCTTCTTGGAGAATTGACTCCTTTTTCCTTATGTAATGTCCTTCTTTATCTTGGTAACTTTCGTTGCCCTTCAAGTCTGTTCTGTCTGAAATTAATATAGATATTATGGGAGTGTTTTTGCCAAGTGTTAGTATGGTATATGTTTCTCTATCCCTTTAATTTTAATCTAGATGCATCTTGATATTTAGAATGGGTTTTTGTGGACTACATATAGTTGGTTCTGGTTTTCTAAATCTACTCTGACAATCTCTTTTATTTTTTTCTTTCCACCTTTTATTATAGGTTCAAGGGGTATATGTGAAGGTTTATTATTACATGGGTAAATTGCATGTCATGCAAGTTTGGTGTATGGGACATTTTGTCACCCAGGTAATAAGCAGAGTACCTACTTTTCAATCGCCCTCCTCCCAGCCTCCACCCTTAAGGCCCCAGAGGTCTGTTGTTCCCTTCTTTGTGTCCATGTGTACTCAATGTTTAGCTCCCAATGATAAGTGAGAACATGCAGTATTTGGTTTTCTGTTCCTGTGTTAATTTGCTTAGGATGATGGCCTCCAGCTCTGTCCATGTTGTTGTGAAGGACATTGATTGAATTCTCTTTTATGACTCTGTGGTATTCCATAGTGCATATGTACCACATTTTTTTATCCAGTCTATCATTGATGGGCATCTAGGTTGATTCTATACATTTGCTATTGTGAATAGTGCTGCAGTGAACATACACCTGCATGTGTCTTCGTGGTAGAATGATTTCTATCCCTTTAGGTATACACCCAGTAATGGGATTGCTGGGTTGAATGGTAGTTCTGCTTTAAGTTCTTTGATAAATCTCCAGACAGTTTTCCACAGTGGCTAAACTAATTTATGTTCTAACCAGCAGTGTATAAGCATTCTCTTTTCTCCACAGCCTCTCCAGCATCTGTTATTTTTCCCTTTTATCAATAGCCATTCTGACTGGTGTGAGATGGTATCTTATCGTGGTTTTGATTTGATTATTGATATTTAGTATTTTTTCCTATGCTTGTTACCTGTGCAGGTGTCTTTTGAGAAGTATCTGTTCAGGCCGGGTGCAGTGGCTCATGCCTATAATCCCAGCACTTTGGGAGGCCAAGGCAGGTGGATCACGAGGTCAAGAGATCGAGACCATCCTGGTCAACATGGTGAAACCCCGTCTCTACTAAAAATATAAAAATTAGCTGGGCATGGTGGCGCTCACCTGTAGTCCCAGCTACTCGGGAGGCTAAGGCAGGAGAATTGCTTGAACCCAAGAGGCAGAGGTTGCAGTGAGCTGAGATCGCGCCATTGCACTCCAGCCTGGGTAACAAGAGTGAAACTCCATCTCAAAATTAAAAAAAAAAAAAATGTTTTAATTAAAAGCTATAGGGCCGGGCACGGTGGCTCACGCCTGTAATCCTAGCACTTTGGGAGGCCGAGGTGGGTGGATCACCTGAGGTCAGGAGTTCAAGACCAGCCTGGCCATCATGATGAAACCCCATCTTATTAAAAAAAAAAAAAGAGAGAGAGAGAAGTATCTATTCATGTCCTTTGCCCATTTTTAATGGGGTTGTTTTTTGCTTTCCGATTTATTTAAGTTCCTTATAAATTCTAGACATTAGACTTTTATTAGATGCATAAGTTGTAAACATTTTCTTTCATTCTATAGGATGTCTGTTTACCCTGTTGATAGTTTCTTTTACTTTGCATAACCTCTGTCTTAATTGGTGAATTTAGACCATTGGCATTCAAAATGATTACTGACATAGAGTAACATCTACCGTATCTGTTACTGTTTTTCTATTTGCTGCCTTGTTATTTGTTTCTCTATGTTGTCTCCCACTCTTTCTCTGTCTTTTGTGGTTTTAATAGAGCATTTTATATGACCAAAAAATAAATAGTCAGCATATTTCTGCTGTGGTCTGAATATGTTCCCTGAAAATTCACATGTTGAAATGTAATCACCAATATGATAAGAAGTGAGGTGCTTAGAGGGTGATTAAGTCATAATGGTGGAACTCTCATGAATGGATTTGTGCTTTAATGAAATAGGTGAGAGGGGACTATTCATCTTTTCCACCATGCAAGGACACAGCAAGAAGGTACTTACCTTACTTACTTACCTTGAGCCCTTATTAGAGACCAAATGTGCTATTGCCTTGATCTTGGACTTCCCAGCCTCCAGAACTCTGAAAAATAAATTTCTATTATTTATAAATTATGCAGTCTGAGGTATTTTGTTATGGCTGCCCAAGTGCACTAAGACAACTTCTATTTTAAAAAATATATACTTTTCTTCCGATTTTTTTTACTTGTCTTAGTATTTTCCCTAGAGTTGCAATATGCATCTACAACTAATGCAAGTCCATTTTCAAATACTATATACTACTTCATGGGTTGTACCAAGTACCTTATAATAACAAAATAATCCTGATTCCTGCCTCTTGCCTCTTATATCACTGCTGTCATTCAATTTACTTATACATAAGCATACTTAAGTATATATATTTCTATGGATATATACACACAGACATGAATACATGTAAGAAAAATAAAAGTTTGTATTCTATCTTCACTCATTCCTTCTTCAGTGCTCTCTGTTTCTTTACATAGATCCAAGTTTCTGACTTATATGTTTTTCTTTCTCTCTGAAGAACTTCTTTCAATATTTCTTACAAGGCACATGTACTGACAATAAATCCTCTCAATTTTTGTTTGTCTGAGAAAGCCTGTATTTATTCTTCACAGAGGGCTGTGGATGGATCTCCTGCATCACAGGGTGAAGCCAGACCAGAGCAAGCCAGAGGATGCCATGCTCCTTCTCACGAACGGGTGCCTCTCTCAAGCTGCCAGCTGGGCGGCTGCACACCAGAGTTCCAAATACAAGCATGTTTTCTGGGAGGGGATGCAAGGCAGACAACCCCCCTCCTTAAGCAGCTGCCCAGGCCCTAAGCCCTGGAGTCCTGGGTCAGGCTATTACTGACCATTCCTGTGATCTTGGGCAAGAGGCCTACCTGCAGGGGAGGAGGTGCTGAACTAGCATACTTGTGAGTAAATCGGGTGGCCCAGGCAGGCCTGCATCTCCAGGCCTTTCCAGGCGAAAGGTAAGAGTGTCGGCTTGTGCAGCTCCCGTGACCCACACGAGGCCTTACATTGGGGCCTTGCTGTGAGCAGGCAGTCCTGGGAGTGCCACACTTCTTCCAGGGCCTGAGGTTTGGAAAGCCTGGCTGCTCACTCCTTGCTGATCACTTTGCAAAGCTATCAGATCCATCCCGTCTCAGTAATAGCTCTTCTCTCGAGGTCATCCTTTCAGCCTCCAAAATGCAAAGGCTCCAAGCCTGTGTCTTGGCCAGGGCAGGGTCCAGTCTTGGACTCACACTCACCCTAGCCCACAGTTAGCCTGCAAGGGGACAAAATGGAGAGAGGGCCAGGACACCTGCCTGTCCCCCAGGATCTCTTTGCTTGGCCAGCTGAGGTCATCGAATCGCCACCTGGAAGGCCAGCTCTCCTCTCCACCTCCCATTCTGGCAGCACTTCACAGTTTACAAAGGAAGCTTCTCCACTCCCAGGAGTGTAACTGACCTCGTAACTTCCTTAGAGAGGAGGGAAGCTGCTTGCCCAAGGCCATACCACGGTAAGGAACAGGCAGGGGCAGGGACTCACATCTCCTGTCTCTTGGAGCCCAGTGTAGCTTACACAGCTGCCCTCCCTCCCATCCCACTAGTGGGCAGTTCTCAGGCTGCCTTAGGTGGCCAGGAAGCCCACCTGCCTCTTCCCATAGTCCTGGCAGGGCCACCACATCCTGGGGTCAACACTTAATGAATTTGGCAGGCACTGTGCAGTGCTGCTTTAATTAGGAGGCAGATGAGATGGAGGCTGCCAGAGCTTCAGCACGGGCCCCTCCTTTCTGTTCTGCAGCCCCTCCCTGTTCCAGCTCAGCCCAAGGCAGAGCCTGGCCGGTCGGCCATTGGCCTCCAGGCTGGCAGTGTGGGAATGAGGGGAAATCAGGCCTGGCGCCTGGGCTGGCCAGCCAGGGGCCAAGGACCACAGAGCTGCTCACGTCCGCACATTTCTATGCAGCCACATCCCGTGACCTGTTTCTAAGAGCCAAGGCCCCCACCCCTCCACTGGGGACAGCCGCCTTCTGTGCTCAGCCAGAGGTGGCCCAAGAATTCTGGCTGGCTTAGCCTCGTGCCCCGACCACAGCAGAGAGGCATGCAGAAGGCCACGTCTGCCAAGCCCTCCCGGGCCCTGCCCTGCCCCAGGCATGCATAGTTAGAGAGCACTCACATTCAAATCCTGACCCCGGACACTGCTGCCCCATCTGGGCTCCTGCTACCCCCAATCCCTCTAGGACCCTAGGGAAAGAGGCTTACCCTCCCTCTCCAGCCTCAAAGCCATTCCCCACTCCCTGCCTCTTTCTTCCTTAGTGCCTGAGTTAGGCGCATGCCTGTCACCACCCACACTGACCTGCAGGCCCCATGAGGGGCCACTCGCATGATTCATGTTCATTTTCTCTTCATCTTCATTCCCATGGATGTCCTTGAACACACATGCATTATCAAAACTGTCTAGTAGCCAAAACCAGGAAGAATGAATGGCCATGAGTTCTATCCCAGCAGTCTCAAAGACCTCAGGAGGGCCTCACTCTTAGGAGCCATAGGATTTGGGGCTCATGGCCATCATATCTAGACCCCAGGACAGGAAGGTGCCCCAATACCCAGGGATGCTGCAGCAGGTGCAGGTGCTGTTGTGATGTTGCTCACCAAGTCCCAGCCACAGGCTAAGGGAGAAATGCCCTCCGCCCTGGGTTGTCTGCGCTGTTTCTGAGTCCAGCTCTGGCTTGAACACGTGAATCACACATCACGTCCCTGACCAGGTTCCCTATAGCCACCCTCAAGCAGCCATCTCTTCTGAGAGTGCAGGGCATCCCCTGGGTTCCATCCCATTGTCCTGCCCTTGCTTCTTGCTTGTGAGGGTTCTCACCATGTATGTATGTGTGTCTGTCTTTGTCCCATGCTGTGGGTTTTGTAGACCACCATGGGCGCCCTCCAGCTGGATTTGATAGATCCTCTCAGCAAGCCTAATGCTTTGCACTATCCCGGTGGCACCCTTTCCACCAGCCTGAATGTGCCAGGGGGTGTCCACCGTGTCTGAACAAATGAATGAACAAGTGAACAGACCATGGTGTGAGCCTGAAAAGTAGTAGGAGCAGCCTCTGGCCAGCAGGTCCCTCCCAGCAGTCTTGGAGAGTGGGCACCTCCTCCAGGCCCAGGGCCTCCCTCACTGGCAACCGAGGCTACCTGCACTGCTTTAGCTAATCCAGCAAACCCTAAGGGAGGCCTGGAGGTGGAACAGTGACCAGAGCAGCCTGCCCCAAGGAGCCCCTCTGGTTTGCCACTGCCTGCCACTAGCCAGCAGCAGCCAGGCTGGAGGAGGCAAGAAGGAGTGCGTGCCCAGAGGAGCAGTCAGCAGGGGCTTCATGGAGAATGAGGGACTGAGACGGGCCTTAGGGTGTAGGTAGGGTGTAGGTGGGGTATAGACAGTGGACGTGTGGAGTGGAGGAGAAAGGGGAGAAGCTTCCAGTCACAGGCAACTGTGTGTGCTCAGGCCCAGCACAGGGGAAGCTCATGCCACCAGGGAGTGGCCCTGAGTCTATTTTGGGGTGTCTAGATGTGAGAAGAGGAGGCGCAGGTGCTGAGGCTGCAAAGGCAGAAGAGCCCTGGGGAACAGTGCCAGGCCTCCAGTTTGGCTGGGCAACCCAGACTCTCCTTTTGGTATGAGGCCAAGTTTTACCCCTGAGCAGCCAGAAAGAGAGCGAAGCCATGCGCTTTCTCAAGATGGGAGGTGTGGCTGACCACCAGCAATGCAGGCCGGGGCTGCAGAAGGAGGGCTGGCACTGAGGGGTGGGGGTGGGGGTGGAGATCACAGAGGCCCCAGAAGAGGGTCTGACTGCCCTTGGAGAGAATCAAATGGAGGTGGTAAAGCAACCAAAGAGAGACCCTGGGAACCTGTCATGCAAGGGGCAGAAGGTGGGAGAGACAAAGGTGTAATTGGGAGGCCCAAGAAAGAGGCAGAGACACCAAGTGAAGAGGGGTTCCTGGAGGCAGAAGGGGCAGTGTTTCTGTGGGGCTGCTGAGAGGCCCTGGAGTTTGGAGATTGGAGGTCACTGTGGGCAGTAGGGGTGGCTGATGTCACAGACAGGGCATGCACAGCCATGTGCCTCTCTCTGTGAGGATGGGCACAGGGGCAGAGGAAAGGGAAGGGCTCTGTTTGCCTGCCTGGATCAGAAAGGACAGATCTGCTTGAGATGAGGAGTGAGGCATCAGGGTGGCAGGGAGTCAGGAGGGACCAATGACAGTTCACAGGGAAGCCCGAGGGCCAGAGCCAGAGGACGGAGGGATGGGCCGTCCAGGTGCCAGGCTGTTGGGCAGCTGGGCCCTCTCCCCTTTTCCCTCACCTAGCTCCACTTCCAGGGATCCATGCCTTCCACAGCTGCAAGGGAGTGCCTGGACACTGACCCTGCACGTAGGTGAGGGGCACAGGCAGAAGTCACCTGAGGGAAAGTGCAAGATCAGGCCTGGGACAGGCTGTAGGGCCCCAGGCCCAAGCTCCAGAGCCACTGCCCCAGGGCGCGCAGAACCCAGTGTGAGCTCAGATCCTGTGGTCAGTCTGTTCACTCATTCACTCACTGACTCATTCACTCATCATTTCCCAGCTCAGTCCGCCCATGCACTGGGCCCTATGCTGGGATGAGGCCTTTGAGGAGCCACAGTCTGGTGGACACATAGGCCTGTAACCAAATCCTGGCCACAGAGGGTGATGCTGCAGGAACCCAGGGTGGCTCAGGGCGAAACAAGCAGACCATCCACCAGGAGAGGACGAGGTGCTGGAATCTCTTTGGAGAGCTATGCTCTTGCAATGCCCAAAAGTGAAATTTAGAGAACAATTTTATTTACAAACAGCATCAGATAATAAAATACTTAGGAATAAATGTCATAAGAAAAGTGAAACACTTAAACCCTGACAACTACAAAACACTGTTGAAAGAAATTCAAGAATATCTAAATAAATGAAAAGATATCCTGTGTTCATCAATTAGAAGACTTAATATTATGAAGATGAAAAAAGTTCCCAAATTGATTACAGATTTAATGCAATCCCTAACCAAATTCCATCCAGCTTCTTCCAAAACATTGACAAGCTGATCACAAAATTCATGCAGAAATCTAAGGAACCCAGAGTAGCCAAAACAATATTGAAAATAATCAAAGTTGGAGGATTTCCAATTTCAAAATGTACTGCTAACCTGCATTGATTAAGACTGTGGCACTGACATAAGGATATACATTCCAGTCAACAGAACTGAGAATCCAGAAACCAACTCTCATATTTATGGTCAAATTAATTTTCAGCAAAGGTACCAAGACAGTTCAATGAAGGGAAGACTAGTCTTCTCAAGAAATGACATGGGACCACATGCAAAAGAATAAATTTGGTTTCCTGCCTCTCACCATATACAAAACAAAATGAATCACAGATTTAAATGTAACAGCTAAAACTATAAAACTCTTACAAGAAAGCATAAACATAAATCTTCATGACATTGGATTAGGCAATCATTTCTTAACTATGGCATCAAAAGCACAAACAACCAAAAAAAGATGAATTGGACTTCAAAATTAAAACTTTTGTGCTTCAAAGAAAGTGAATGGTAACCTACAGTATGCGATAAAATATTTGCAAATCATATATTTGATAAGGGACTCATATCTAGAATATATAAAGAACTCTTACAACTCGATAATAAAAAGACAAATGGTTCAATTTAAAAATGGGCAAAGTGTCTGAAAAGACATTTCTCCAAAGAAGATATACAAATGTTCAGTAAGCACATAAAAAGATGTTAGACATAATTAGTTATCAGGGAAATGCAAATCAAAACCACAATGAGGTAGGACTTCACACCCACTAGAATAGCTACAATAAACAAGCCAGGCACTATGGTGTGTGCCTTTAATCTCAGCTACTTGGGAGACTGAGGCGAGAGGATCGCTTGAGCCTAGGAGTTCAAGTCCATCCTGTCAACAAAGCAAGACCCCATCTCTAATAATAAAAAATAAAAGACAATAACAAGTGTTGACAAAGATGTGGAGAAATTAGAACCATCACATGCCACTGGTGGAAATATAAAATGGTGTAGCCACTTTGAAAAACAGTCTGGCAGCTCCTCAAAATGTTAAACATAGAGTTCCCACAGGAGTCAGCACTTCCGTTTCTAGGTTTATACCCAAAAGTAATGAAAACACATGTCCCCACTGAAACTGGTATACAGATGTTTATAGCAGCATCATTCATTATAGCCCCAAAGTGGAAATAACCCAAATGTCCCTCAGCTGATGAGTGGACAGATAAAATAAATGCCTAGCCATGCCACGGTATATCGTTCAGCAATAAAAAGGAATGAAGTAGTGATGTGTGCTCTGGCATGGACAGACCTGGAAAACATTCTGCTCTGTGAAAGGAATCAGTCACAAAAGCCCGCATATGGTCTCATTCCATTTTTAAGAAATGTCCAGAGTAAATCGCTTTGCAGAGGCAGAATGAAGATTTATGATTGTCCAGGGCTGGGATGGGGGTGCAGTAGAGGCAGGGGGCAGGTGGTGGCTAAAGAGTATGGGGTTTGTTTGCTTGTTTAAGTGATGGAAATGGGTTCATATTGATTGTGGTAATGATTGCACACTCTGTGAATATACTAAAAGCCATTGAAGTATGTACTTTAAGTGGATGATTACATGGTACGTGGATTGTATCTGAATAAAGATGTTAATTTAAAAATTTTCTTTGGAGAGGCATTGGCAGCTCTGCCCTCTTTTCCAGGCCACAAAGCTTCAAGGAGAGGAAGGATCACCAGCCCCGGGGCCAGAGCCCAGCAGCACCACAGACCTGCTGGGTTACCTTAGCCAGGTCTCCACCCCTCTCTGACCTCAGTCTCATCTCTGATCATTTCTGAGGGCCTTTGGGCTCTTTGAGCCAGCAGCCCCAGTTCTGGAAATCTAGACTGAACAGCCGTCCTCATGAAGGACAAAGCTCTATGCTCAAAAAACATTCTGCACAGCTTTTTCTATAATGGTGAAAAACCAGAAGCCACCTCAGTTTCCGACAAGAGAAGAGTTACATAAATGAGAAGCTGCAGCTGTGCTGTTCTAAGCAGGGTCTGCAAACGCTGGTGATGCGGGGAAGTGCTGCTGCTGTGAGGTTTGCTGAAGGCAGGACATGAAACCCCATGGCCAGGACAGCCTGGAGCTGGCGGGCAGGTGGCAGTGGCGGGACTGTGTGCATGTCATCCTCTTCTACTCAGAAGCCCGTCACTGTCGCCTTCATAGTGTGTGTCCACCTGGAGGCTGGAATTGGGTCCCCGATGTGTGATCTGTGTGTGTGGGCTACCTGTAGGTAGGCTGCACCAGCCTGAGGGGTAGGCGGACTTGGAGCAAGGGAGCCATTCCTCAGGCTGCCTCTGAGATGGCCCGATAGGCAGAGCTGCCCTAGGGCAGCTGCCATGGACCCCAGTGGGCTCCGGCGGGGAGTCCTGCCAGTACACCCTGTAGAGCATCCTCACCCAGCCGGAATGGGGCCAACATGGATTAGAACTCCCCAAGAGGAAGAGGGGCTCCCTCTGTAGGGAATCACTGCCCCGTTCCAAACTGCAAACGTCTCCTGGACAAAGACCATTGTTTGTGATCGGAATCCATCCTTGTCCCTCCACGCCGGCACTACCTGTCATCCAGAGCATCTTTGAGGGAGTGAGGAGGGGACGTGGGAGGGAAATGTGGCCTCATAGTCCAGGCTGGGATTCCTCTTCCCAGACTTATCTGGGCACTGGCAGTGGCCTTGAGTGGCTGGCTGGGTCCTCTTCCCCGGCTATACCAGGCTTGGTTCCATGCCCAGCTCCCCTCCAGTCCTCTTACAGGCCCAGGTCACAGCTGAGTCGGAACTCTGGACCTAGGGGTGCAAGCTTTCTGCAGCTGGGCCAGGTGCCACCTCCCTTCCTTCCTCTGCCCCTTGCCTTCTGTGGGTGGCTCCCATAAGCCTTCTGGTGTCTCACTCCCACTCCACACTGCACAGGGACGAAGGAGGGAACCCACACACTCCTGACACCCTACACCTGGGAGAAAGGAAAGAGGGAGGGTGGAGGGGGAGCAGGAGGGAGAACCAAGCAGGGCTGCCGTCCCCACCACCCCCAGGCTGGCTTGTGTCCAGCACTGGCTGTGAGAGTCCCTTGCTGTCTGGCAGCCTCTGTCTAGACATCTGGCCAGCAGCTAGCAGGGGCTGCAGCGCAGCAGGTGAATGGCAACGGTCCCTGTTCCGGATTCCAGGGCTCACCTGAGTCCTGCTTGGTGCCATTTGCCTTAACCTCTGACTTTGAGTCTCCAAGACAGAAAAACAGGCAGAAAAGGGAACTGCGGCAGAAGGGGCTCCTGAGAGAGGGGCTGCTGCAGGGCAGCAGCTGGAGTGTGCTCTGGGACAGGGAACTCGCTCCCGAGAGTCTGGGAGAGTCTTTTCCATTTTCCAATGTGGTTTCACATTCAGGGCCTCAGTCTACCTCACAGCACCAGCCCCGGCCTGAGACAGGCAGCTCCAGCCTCGCTAGCAAATGAAAGAGCCACTATGGGCCCTGTTTTGTCTCAGGCTTTGCACTGGCTGCCAGTGGGACCCAGTCCAGAGAGAGACAGACAGATAGACAGACACCTGAGAATGGTGCTGCAAGAAAAGTCCTCCAGCTGACGCATCTCCAGGCTGCAGGTCCCCAGGCGCAGGAGCATGGAATCTGGGCGCTCAGAAAGGCCTCCTAGAGTAGTGAGCCTAGAAGGAGGCCCGGAATGGAGCCGGCTGGGAAGAAAAGGCCTAGAAATTGCAAATAGCTTTGAGTACTGAGGGCTTACTAAGGGCTAGGTGCCTGGAGGTCCATCTTTCCCATCATTCTACAACATATATATCATTATCTCTTTTCACAGATGATAAGAAAACTGATCTCATGTTACACCACTTGCTCACAGTTACTCCTAAGATTTGTGTAAGTCAGCATAAGCGAACTGCTAAAACAAAGAATCCCAAATCTCTGCAGCTGAGCACAAGTTGATTCCTTGCTCACGTCACAGTCTAGGGTGAATCCAAGTGGTGACTCAGGAACCCAGGCTCTATTGGTTCTCTAGTGCTACCATCTTTAACTTGTGGCCTTCCACTTGCAACAAAAGGGAAACTGATGTAGAATCCCACTTGGGAGGCTTTTATGGGCCAGGTGGTTGTGGCATGCGTCTCTCTTCTGCCCTTTTTCCATTGGCTTTATTCATGCCTGATCAAGGGGGCTGGGAAATATGGTCTCAGGGTGGTCAGGAAGAGGGAGACACCAGGAAGAGGGGGACACCAAGGATGTCAGGGGCCTCTGGACAGCTCATCCCTGAGCAGCTAATCCTGGGCTTGTGTCCTTAGCCGGAGGCTACGGCCTCCCATGCACCAGGGAGGAACTGGGCACCCTGGGGAATGGCAAGTAACTGGGGTGGCGCCTGGACTTTGTTCTGAGGGCTGCCAGGAGCCACTGACAGGCTTTCAAAAGGGAAGTGCCCTGGGCAAGCCTGGGTTGCAGAGAGATAAGACTGTTAAGGAGAGAGCATCAGGGAGGCAAAAGTGAGGTGAGCAGGGCTGCAGGTCATGCGAACAGCCCAGAGCCCTTGGGGACTCCAGGCTGGGTCTCTGGACCCCTGATCCAGCGCTCATCCTCCTTCCCAGCCCATCATGAAATCCTGGCCGCCCAAGCCTTGGTGATGCTTTCCCGACAGGGGCAACAGGCAGGACACCCAGCCCCGCCCCAGAGCGCAGCTGAGGGGAAGGCTGCCCTGACTGTGAGAGGCAGCAGGAAGGCGGACATGAGACTGTAATTCTATTGCCAGCATCTGGGAGCCAGCAGGGGCAGAGGGACCGATAACCACATTTGGTTCATTGCAGGCGCCAGGGACATCACTCAGGCCCAGCGAGGAGCCAGTCACCCAGACTGCATGTACCCTGCAGGGAAACCATCTTCCAGCAGCCTCGTTAGGGCAGGGGCTTGAGCAGAAGATCAAGGGCAGACCTCGGCAGGGCCGTTTGAGAGGGTGGGAGGCTGGCAGCTTCTGAGAACCACTGCCAGGAGCTGGTCCCTGACTCTACACCCCATCTCCTGGGGCCGTTTGGCAGGTGCACAGGGCAGTGTGAAAGGAGCTGGGAGGTGAGGGTGGTGCCCTCCCCAGGGGGAAGCTTGGTGAGGCAGGCAGGGAGTCGGGCCCTGGATCTTGGCTTCCTTAACTGGAGCGGAGAGGTGTTTCCTGATGTATGGGAACACCTGGTGTGCAGGTACACGCTGGCTCCTGTAAACCTCCTCGCACCCAAACCTACTCATTGCTGCCTCCTCTGTCCCCTCCAGGCCCTTCCAGGCTTTGCAAAAGGAGATGCGTGGAGCCCCTGTGGGATTTCCCCATTGCCCAACCCTGTTGGCCGCTGTTTGCTCCTCCCTGTCCTTGTCCTCCCTCCCATCACAGGCCTCTGGCAACAACCATCTCCCCACCCAGTGCGGGCCCCCAGGACAGGCCAGTTCTCAGGCTTGGCTTGCACTACCCCACCTCATCTCATGAACCGTGTGAGCCCTGTGCTCTCCCCAATGCATGGAGGATGGCCGGCTCCCCAGAGAGGGGAGGGAGCTTGCCTGAGGTCACACAGTAACAGGGGGTAGAGTCAGTCCATGAACTCACAGGCATGTCCCTCAGGAATTGTTACCACTTCCCTCCTGCACCAGTCCCTCCTCTCTATCTTCAGATCCACAGGGGCCCCACCCTCCCCTCCCACCACAGGGTCCCTGGAGCCAAGGACATTATAACTGTGCCTCACGTATATACTCTCCCTCCCTGGTGACCCAGGAATAGTGGGAAACCAATGCCCGCTTTTACTGACAAAAGCAGCCAGAAAGGATCCCTAAAGGGCAAGAGGAAAGCTGGCAGCTGGGAGGCTCACCTGCAGGTCAGTCCTCAAGGTGCTCTGTGGCGGCCTGGGGAAGGTGGCAGCTGGGACAGGCTTAGAAGAAGACAAGAGAGGAGGGAAAGGCTAAGGAGACCAATGCATGGTACTTAGGATCCTACTTAAGGATCTTTACTCACTCAGCCACATAATCTAATGAGGTATCAGCCCCAAGCCAGTGCCTAAGTGAAAATTGTTGATATTCTAATTCCTTCACAAACACCTTCTGCAGGTGCCCAAAGCTGTGGCTTCACCTCCTCCATATTTAGGCCTTGCCCCACCTCTCTCACTGCCAGGTTGCCATCCTGTGGGCAGAAGTCTGGGGCAGCCCCCTGGCAAGAATAACTCCTGTAGCACTAGCCTTGCTAGAGGCAGCACAAGGGAGGAGAGGGAGCCTTTGGAGTCAGAGGCCTGGGTCTGCATGTCCAGCCTCTCATTTAAGGGCTGTGTGCCCCTGGGCAAGTGCCTTTGCCTCTCGGGGATTCAGTTTCCTCTTGTGCAAATGGGTTAGTGCAGCCGAACTTGCAGGGTGATTCTGAGGATCCCATACCGTACAGTGCGCACCACACCCGGCACTCAGCAACCGGGAGCTCCCACTATGACTTGCCAGAGTCCCGGACACCTTGGGCTGTTTCATCCATCCACTGTGCCACAGCCTTTAAGCCAGCTTCTGGAAAACTGAACTCCTTGTCTTGGTCTTCACTCCAGATCTTCCACTTCCGTATTTCTGGCCCAAGAATGACATTCCCTAATGCTGAGGCTAAAAGCTATGAAATAATCATTAACTTTGTATCTTGGCTTAAGTGGCCACCATACTTTAGTTAAGTCCCTCACTCAAATTTGCTTTCACCCCTCCACCCTTCACTCCATAACCAGACCAGGGTCAGGATCAGAGGCTGTCCATTGCAAGGGCCCATTCTGTATGAGCTATATCATATGGGCTAGAGGAGGGGATACAGGGTGGGGGTCCTGCCCTTCGGGAGCTTCCAATCAAATGCAGGAGGACAACTTGCCCAATCTTCACCATGACAGAGGTGAGGGGCCAACAGCACTGCCAACCGAGAGAGAATGGGAAGGTCACAGGGAGGAGGGGGCCTTTGGCTGGTACCATGCAGAAGGTGGAGAAGTGTATTCCAGGCTCAGGAACAGTGACTGTTCATTCAATGATATTTAAGTGCCTATTATGTGCAGGAGCATTATGCCCAGTAACTAGGAGAGAAGACTGCTCTCAGAGTGTATATGAATTCAAACATGATTAGAATTATGGGGAAAAGAAAAAATAGATAAATTAGAATTCATCAAAAATGCAAATTAAAAGGTCATGTTGTGGAGAGTGACAATGGGAGGCCTCCCTAAGGAGACATTTCCAGAAAATCTCAGTGATAGAAAGGAGCCCCATGAGACTGAAGGAATGAACATTCCAGGCAAAGGGAATGGCAAGTGCAAAAAAGACATGCCTGTCTTCTTCAGGAGAAAAAAAATACACTTTACAATCCAAACGATGAGGTATTAGCATATCGACACATAGCCTAGTGGAGTACAATTGAGAGTCCAGAAATAAACCAAATATGTCTGTAGTCCATTGATATTCAACAAGAGTGGACTAAACATTCAACGAAAAAAGAATAGTCTTTTTGATAATGGTGCTGGGAAAACTGGATATCTGCATGCTAAATAATGAAAATGAACCCGAACCTCACACCATCTACAAAAATTAACTCAGAATGGATCAAATATCTTACATTTAGTAAGTGCTTAAACAATAAAACCCTTGGAAGAAAATATAGGGGTAAATATTCATGACCTTGGATTTGGTGATGAATTCTCAGCTACGACACCAAAATAAGCAACAAAAGAAAAAATAGATAAATTAGAATTAATCAAAATTAAAAATTTATTCCTCAAAGAATACCATCAAGAAAGTGAAAAGACAACCTACAGAATGGGAGAAAGTATTTGAAAATCAAATACTTACACAACTGATAAGGATCTAGCATCCAGAATATATAAAGAACGCTTACAACTCAATAACAAAAAGACAAAGAATCTAACTGAAAAACTGGGTAAAGGATCTGAATAGACATTTCTCCAAAGACAATATGTGAATGGTCAAACAGCATATGAAAAGATGTTTAACATCACTGTTCATTAAGGAAATGCAGATTAAAATCACAGTGAGATACTACTTCACACTCACTAGAATGATCAGAATTTTTAAAAGCAAACAATAAAAAGTGATATTACAGATGTGGAGAAATTGAAACCTTCATATACTGCTGTTAGGAGTGTAAAATGGTGTGGCCACTTTGGAAAACAGTTTGGCAGTTCCTAAAAAAACTCAACATAGAATTATTGTAGGGGGCCAGGCGCAGTGGCTCACACCTGTAATCCCAGCACTTTGGGAGGCCAAGGCAGGTGGATCACCTATGGTCAGGAATTCAAGACCAACCTGGCCAACATGGTAAAACCCCGTCTCTACTAAAAATGCAAAAATTAGCTGGGCATGGTGTTGGACGCCTGTAATCCCAGCTACTCAGGAGCCTGAGACAGGAGAATTACTTGAACCCAGGGGGCAGAGGTTGAAGTGAGCCAAGATTGTACCACTGCTCTCCAGCTTGGGCAACAGAGCTAAACTCCGTCTCAAAAAAAAAAAAAGAATTCTCATAGGACCCAGAATTTCCACCTCTAGGTACACACCCAAGAGATCTGAAAACAAGGACACTAATGTTCATAACAGTCCTATTCACCATAGCCAAAGTTGGATGCAAGCCAAATGTCCCTCACCTGCTGAACAGATAAACAAAATGTAGTCTATCCACATTTCACTATCAAAAGGAATGAAGTACAAATACCTGCTGCAACGTGGATGAACCTGGGGAGCATATGCTAAGTGAAAAAAGCCAGACACAAAAGGCCACAGATCATGCCATTTTATATGTATGAAATACGCAGACTAGGTAAATCCATGGATACAGAAAGTAGATTAATGATTGCCAGGAGCTGTTAAAAGGGAGAAATAAGAAGTAACGGTTTAATGGGAATGAGGTTTTCTTTTAGGGAGATGAAAATATTCTGGATTGAGACACAGGTGATGATTGTACAACATTGTGGATGTACTAAATGCCACTGAATCGTACATTTCTAATAGTCAATTTCATGTATTGGTAATTTTACCTCAATTAAAAAATATGTTTTCTACTTCAGGAGGCCAGGGGAGCCAGATTGCTTGAGTCCAGAGCTCAAGACCAACCTGGGAGACATGATGAAACCCCATCTCTACAAAAAATACAAAGGTTAGCCAGGTGTGGTGATGCAAACCTGTAGTCCCAGCTACTTGGGAGGCTGAAGCAGGAGGATCCTTTGAGTCCAGGAGGCAGAGGCTGCAGTGAGCCATGATAGCACCACTGCACTCCAGCCTGGGCAACAGAGTGAGACCCTATCTTAAAAAAAAAAAAATGAAAAATGACAAACTACTAATATTCAGACTGCATAAAGAATTTGTATAAGCCAGTAAGAAAAAGACCAAAGAAAACAATGTTTTAATGGGTTAAAGGCTTGAACAGGCGCTTCATCAGAGAGGATATACAAACAGCCAATAAGCATGTGAAAATATGTTCAACATCACTAGTCACCAGGAAAATGCAAATTAAAACCCAATAGGATAGCAATTATTTAAAAAAAAAAAAACAGAAAATAAAATAACAAGTATTGGTGAGGATGTGGAGAGACTGAAACCCTTTCATTCTGTTGGTGGAAATGTGAAATGGTGCAGCCACTGGGAAAAACAGCATTGCAGTTCCTTTTTTTTTTTTTTTTTTTGATACAATGTCTCATTCTGTCGCCCAGGCTAGAGTGCAGTGGCATGATCTCGGTTCACTGCAACCTCCGCCTCCTGGGTTCAAACAATTCTCCTGCCTCAGCCTCCTGAGTAGCTGGGATTACAGGCTCCCTCCACCATGCCTAGATAATTTCTGTATTTTTAGTAGAGACAGGGTTTTACCATGTTGGCCAGGCTGGTCTTGAACTCCTGACCTCAAATGATCCACCCACCTCAGCCTACCCAACTGCTGGGATTACAGGCATGAGCCACCATACCCAGCCAAAAGCAAGATCTTGAAGAGATATTTGTATACCCATGTTCATAGAATCAGCATTCACAACAGCCAAAAAGTAGAAGCAACTCAAGTGTCCATGTACAGATGAACAGATGAACCAAATGTGGTTTGTACATACCATGGAAGATGATTAGGCATTAAAAAAGGAAGCAAATTCTGACATAGGCTAGAACATGGATGAAACCCAAAGACATTATGCTAGATGAAAGAAGCCAGTCATCAAAAGATAAATACTTCATGATTCTACTTACATGAGGTGCCTACAGTAGTCACAATCACAGAGACAGGGAGTGGAATGGTGGGCTTCCAGGGGCTTGGGGGAGGGGAAATGGGGAGTCATTGTATAATGGGGACAGAGATGCAGTTTTACATGATGAAAAAATTCCTAGGGATGGATGGAGGCGAAGAGTGCCCAAATTGTGAGTGCACTTAATGCCACTGAACTGTGCACTTAAGGATGGTTAAGATGGTAGATTTTGTTATGCGTATTTGACCGCAACTAAGAAAACTGGGGCAAGAAAATACTCCCTTCTTTTCCAAAAAAATACCTTCAAGGAGATACTACACACTCACCAGAATAACTAAAAGCAAGAAGACCAATAACACCAAATGCTGGCGAGGGTGTGGAGCAACCGGAACTCTCAAACACTGGCAGTGGAAGTGTTCATTGGTAGACTTGCTTTGGAAGATTGAGTATTCACGAAAGCTAAATATTTGCATATTGTATGACCCAGTATCTCCACTTCTAGATACTTACCCAAAAGAAATGAATGCTTCTGTGAACCAAAAGACATATGCATGAACATTCCTATCGGCTTTACTTACAGTTGCCCCAAACTGGAAACAACCTAATGTTCTTCAACAGGTAATGGATAAACAGTGATATGTCCATACACTGGAATATTATTCAGCAATGAAAAGGAATGAACTAATACTGAAACAACCTGGGTGACTCTTCTAGATGTTATATTAAGCAAAGGAAGCCAGACACAGAGACTGTTTTGATTACATTTATATGGAATTTCTAGAACAGGCAAAATTAATCCGTGTGGTAGAAATCAGAACAGTGCTCTTTCTGGGTGGTATCAACTGAGAAGGGTCACAGGGGACTTACTAGGGTGAAGAAACCACCCTGCCCCTTGCTCGGGGTGCTATGCATCTGTAAACTGTCCCCAAGCTGTACCGTAAAAGCTGTGCCCTTCGTGGTCTGATCTGGATAATCATTTGTAAAGGTCCCTCTGAGTGCAGGGTAGAAATAGGTTTGTAGAGGTCTCAGTTAGAAATGGGGGGCCCTGTAAAACTGGCACATTCAGTAGCAAGCATCCCCTAGCCCCCAAACCTGGCTGGTCAGGCCTGAACCCCAGGACCAGACCCAATGTGGACCCCAAGCCAAAAGAGGTCCCGGGCTCTTTCCTGCCCCACCAGCCTGGGCTTGATGGCAAGGCCCAGGCCCAGAGAGAAGGAGGGACCACCCCACAGTGCGGGGCGGCAGAGCGGACAGAAGCCTGATGACTGCCTCCCAGCCCAGGGCTCCCTCCCAGCAACAGGCTGTTCTCATAAACATGCTCTGGCAAAGGTGACCATGTATCCTTTGAAAGTCATAAAAGGATCTTTCCGGGCAGGGCACAGGAGGGTGGAGAGGGTCATTATGAGACCAGATGAGGTGGATAAGGCATTTCCACCCCTCCTCAGCAGAGCAGGGAAGGAAGTGTCATAAGACCAGCAGGAGTCAGCTCGGAGGTGTCTGAAGAAATCAGGGCCCTGAGAGGGCCACACTCTGCCCCGGGTCCAGTGGGTTCCAGCTCAAATTGAAAAGAGTCTGGGAAACTTAGAGAACGAGCTACTTCCCTCAGAGAAAGCAGAAAGGCCCCACAGGGCAGGGGGTCCAGGGTGGGCGGCTGCTGGGCAGAGCAGGCCCACAGGAGCCAGCACTTGCATTTCCTGATTAGCCCCCAGACCTGCAGCTTCACACCAGGGATGAGGCTCACTTCTGAGGCCCCCACCACTGCCAGGCCCTCCCTCTGGGTTGATAGCTAGGTGGCAGCCATCGTCTGCCTAAAGATTCCATCAACCTCAGGGACTGCCACCAAGCCCTCAGGGCTCTCTGGAGCAAGGAGGATGGAGAAGGGAGAGTGGGGAGAGGGTGAGAGGACCTGGAGTTTATGGTCCCCACCTCCCTGATATCCTTTATCTTGGCCTAGAAGAGGCTTCTGTCGACAAATCCTGGCTGTTAAAAATAACCCACCTCTCCATCATCCCGACAGCCGCGCTCCAGGACAGTGTGTTCCAAGGCCAGGCTGCTCTCCAGGGACAGGAGCTACGGGGCAGGAAGGGCTGTGGCTTCTCCAGGCCGGCCCAGGCTGGGAGAGATGCCCACAGCCCCGCATCTCAGCTCAGGCATCCCAGCCACGTGGTGAGTCCGTCCGCCTCCCAAGACCCTGGGTGTCAGGGCCAGTGACAGGGGCCTCTGGGTTCCAGGGGTGCTGCAGTTACCCCAGAGGCTCATGTTGCTATAGGATCTGTGGGCCTCTCCCAGTGACATGGAACTTGCTTCGCCCTTACATAGAATGCAGCAAAGAGGACACTGTGCCACGTGGCTTCCTTCTCTGATTCCCAAAAATGCCTCTGGCTGGGACCACAGGGGACTTGACAGAAATCAAGGAGAAGGAGGGACTTGGGTGTGTGTAAAGCTCATGTCCTTATCCCGCAGATGCATTCCCCTCTCTGCTGCCATCCCCTCTGCATAGCACTCAGGGCTAAGAGCCCAGGCTCTGGAGGCAGAAAGACCTGGGTTCAAATCCCAACACAGCCCTAACTACGGTGTAACTTGAGAAAGTTACTTAACCTCTCTATGCCCTGATTCCCTCATTGGTAAAATAGATATTTATGGCTCCAACCTTGTAGGGTTGCTGTGAAGCTAGATGAGTTCCCAGTGTTCTTAAATGCAGTACCCGACACATACTAAGGAAGAAGGAGGAGGAGGAGGAGAAAGAGGAGTAAGAGGA
>CAUYLG010039517.1:0-24657 GCA_963573385.1 Cacajao melanocephalus
TGTAGGAGGAGAGGCATTCTGATTTCGGGTGTTCTCAGCCTTTTTGCACTGGTTTCTTCCCATTTTTGTGGATTTATCCACCTGTCGTCTTTGTAATTGCCGACTTTCAAATTGGGTCTGAGTGGACGTCCGGCTTGTTGGTGATGAAATTTTTTCTGTTTCTTAGTTTTCCTTCGGCAGACGCCCTTTGCCTGCAGAGCTAGGCTTTCCCGGGTTCAGCTGTGCTTCCTGTGAAACTCTCAGTCCTCAGCGCTGCCAATTGCTGTTCTTGTGGGGATGGGACCAGCTGAGCCGGACTCAAAGGGCACCCAGTCACGTATACTCCGAACTGAGAAGCGCCGCGCCGTGCTGGGGCGCTGGCAAAACAGCTGCGCGGGCCAAAAGAGTCGTGCTGGCTACCTGAATGGCTCCTCCATTGGGTAGCTCCCAGTTTGTGGGCAACAGAAATTCGTCTGAAATTGCGGCGTTCACACGCTTTCTGCGCTTTCATTGGGAGCTACACTCCTAAGCTGTTGTTAATCGCCATCTTGGATCTCTCTCCTCCCGGTGATGAAGTTTTTTCCATTTCTTAGTTTTCCTTTGGCGGACGCCCCTTCCTCACAGAGCTGGACCTTCCCAGTTCGGCTGTGATTGCTGTGAAACTCTCAGTCCTCAGTGCTTCCAATTGCTGTTCTCCTTGTGGGGATGGGACCAGCCGAGCCAGACTCAAAGGGCCCCCTGTCCCGTATACTCCGCACTGTGAAGCGCCGTGCTGGTGCGCCAGCAAAACAGCCACACCGGCCAAAAAAGTCGCGCTGGCGACCCGTGTGGCTCCTCTGCTGGGAATCTCCCGGTCTGTGGGCAACAAAAATTCGTCTGAAAGTGTGGCGTCCACTTGCTCTCTGCGCTTTCACTGGGAGCTACCATCCTGAGCTGTTGTTAATCGGCCATCTTGGATCTCTCGTGCTCAATTCTTAATGATGCCAAATGGAAGCTGCGTGTGCTAGGATTTGCCATATTCAGTTACAGTCAGTAGAGACTTTCTTGTTCTCTCTTCTCTCTCTCTTTTTTTTTTTTTTGAGACGGAGTCTTGCTCTGTTACCCAGGCTGGAGTGCAGTGGCCCAGTCTCGGCTCACTGCGATGTCCGCCTCTTGGGTTCAAGTGTTTCTCCTGCCTCAGCTTCACGAGTAGCTGGGATTACAGGTGCATGCCACCACACCTAGGTAATTTTTTATTTTTAGTGGAGACGGGATTTCACCATGTTGGCCAGGCTGGTCTCGAACTCCTGACCTCGTGATCTGCCCCCCTCGGCCTCCCAAAGTGCTGGGATTACAGGCGTGAGCCACCGTGCCTGGCCACAGTCAGTAGAGACTTTTGAAAGGAAATATTACCTTTTTAATGCGATTTTTAGTCCAAGTAAACTGTGGTAATGTTTAAGAAGTTTGCTTACACAAAAACAGTTTTCAAGGAGCATTTGAACTTGTCCATCTTAAGCATAAAACAGATTGAAGTGTTTGAAATCTATTGGGATTTTAATTGAATGTCAGTGTACTGACTCTTAAGAGATCTTGATGATCATATAATCCTGTTTTCGTTTTCTGTTATATGAGAACACTGAAGCCTGAAACTTAATGCAACTAAAACCCGAGTTCCCCAATTGCCTAAGAGTCATAAGTACCTAAAAAGTATGCTACTTCCCAAGTTGATTTCTTTCAGGATATGGGCCCCTCAAAGGAAAGCAGTGAGGTTGGGGTTTTCCGAGTGGAAAGGTCACATTTCCACATATAACTCAGTGAGCATTGTATTGAGTTGGGAGAAGAATTGGTTCACTATTTTAAACTTCTTGTTTCATGGTGAGGACTTCCCCATCCCCTCTCCTCAGCAAAACACAAAAGTATTTCCTAATTTATAAGTCATGGGCTTCCTTTAATGGATTCTGACCTCAGATCACTTCCAGATAAGCATTGTGTAATGGGATGGGTGGGGTTAGATATTTCAGTTACAGATGCATGAGAGCAGGGAGGGTGGAGGGCAGCAGAGTTTATAACTGGAGCCTACAGCAATTAATCTCTTGCCATCGACTGGATCACAGAGTCTCACTTCAGGACAGCTGTGCAAGCAGAACCCCCATCAGGGTTTTCTTGTTGCCTTTGACAATCACCTGTACATGCCTCTGAGACCTTTCCTCCTCCTTTCTCTTTTTATTTTTTTCCCTTGGTCACATGGTTCATTCTGCCAAAGGTCTCACCAGCTCATCTGCAAATTACAGAGCTGTGATGGCACCTTGCTCATTATTGATTATTTCCCATTGAATATGTTCCAGTGGCACCTCTCCAGAGATGAGTCCTGTATTAGTTGGTTCTCACACTGCCAATAAAAACATACCTGAGACTGGGTAATTTATAAAGGCAAGAGACTTAATTGACTCAGTTCAGCGTGGCTTGGGAGGCCTCAGGAAACTTACAATCACGGTGGAAGGGGAAGCAAACAAGTCCTACTTCACATGATAGCAGGAGAGAGAAGTGCTGAGCAAAAGGGGGAAAAGCCTCTTATAAATCAGATCTCGTGAGAACTAACTCACTATCATGAGAACAGGATGGGGGAACTACCCCCGTGATTCAGTTGTCTCCACCTGATCTCTCCCATGACATGTGGGGATTATGAGAACTGTTATTCAAGATGAGAATTGGGTGGGGACACAGCCAAACCACATCCAATCCCAAATGCAAATGTCTGGCCCTGATCCCTTTATGTGAGATGGGGGTCATGATCCTCCTGCTCCTGTCTTCTGAGCCCTGTTCATACTTGGGCATGCTCAGGCTCTTCAGAATCTGCACCCCATTGATGTCTTAATGATGGTTTCAGACCTTGGAGGTCCATACGAGGTACTGCTAATGAAAACCCAGAATATAAAATGGAAGTTACATTTATTCATAGAAGGAAAATCCAAAAATAGACCAGAGAGAAAATATATGAAAATATGAAGAATGCTTATCTTAGGGAGGTAGAACTATAGGTAGCTTTTTTTCCTTAAATAGATAGATAGATATATTAGTGTTTACAGTTTCTCTGCCACCAACTAAAATATTTTTTTCAAGAGGGGAAAAAAAAAACAGCAGCGAGCCAACATCTAAAAACCATCTCTGGGACCCAAGGGGGAAAAATTAGGCTCCTTTTCTTAAAATTGCCATTTGTGCCACTGTTGTATTATTTTACCAGTCACTGAAGATTCCGGGCTCCTCTACCGGAGTTCTCTCCTTCCACAGTGCAGCTCATACCTTCCTATTTCCTGGCTGCCACTCAGATGTAGGCTCCGTTTTTCAGACCTCAGTGGCTGCAATAGCTGTTCCTTCTACCTCTTAGGATGGTTCTCTCTGTAACAGCCTTTATCATCACTTCATCAGGGGATGATAGCTTTTAATGAGGGCCTAAAATTGCAGATAAGATATCCCTACCTCTGACATGAGATAGATGTAATGTGTGTTATTTAACATTCAACTATGCTGAGTGCGCAGTTGTACGTAAAAGCATTGTTCTAGGTATTGGGTTGAAAGTAGATTGAATGCCAGATAAAGGAGCATACAAGTACAGTAAGGAAGACAACTGCCAGGAGAGAAGAAAGGATGGGGAAATGCTGCGTTTACTAAGTTCTGGGTTCTGAATTGGAAAGCTGCAGCTATTGAGAAGAGTCTTTTAAAATTCCTGCAGGGTTTTTGTTATCTTTTATTGATGCAATGCTATTTTGTGGCATAAACCTTAGTAATTTTGGGTTGAAACTATCAGGATAAAATGATCCTTTTCTATCCCAAGCTTAATATTATTTAAGTACAAATTCAATACATGAAATCTGCCCATTTATATTATAAATTTCATGTGTCAGAAACAATCTTGACTTTTGGTTCTTTTACAAAACTTTAATTTTTTTTCTTTTTTTTTTTTTGCCTTTAATACATTTTGTCCACTTTTACATTAAAAGCCTGTGATTTCTCAAGTCTTGAGTCTGGGGAGCCATTGTCATTCTTTTTTCCCTCTCCCTTGGCTTCTGGATGTTCAAGCAATTTTAATTAAACATTGGGCTTTTCTTTCAATTGCTGGCATTGCGCTCCATGATAATCCAGGGACTTGGAAGCACATGTGAGTTACGTGTCGCCCTGGCTTGGTGCACTGGAACTGGTTGGGTTGGAAGTACTATTCTAAATCTGCTTCCTGCGGTGAGGTAGGTCAGGTTGTCCTGTGTTGACAAGGAAGTGGTCTGGGAGAGGAAGTGGGATAAAAGTAGACCCAATCATAGAGTCCACTTTCAAGTCCGGTCCCCAGACCTAGCTCAAAGTTAAAGAACAGCAAATATGAAAGGTGCTGCACAGCAGCACAGGTCGGTTGCCACGTTAATGACATAGAAAGCAAGTGGTGTGCATTCAAAAGAAAGGAGAGCTCTAAGCCAGAGAGTACTCAGTGCCTTTGCCCAAACAAATCCCTTTCTGCCCCCCACCCACGGGCCTCCCCTCCTGCTTCAAAACAGTTCTGAATTATGCCAATCCATTGAGGCTCAGCTCAAGGCCATCCCATGCCTTTCCATCGTAATAAAGCCTTGCTCCCTGGGCTTTGCTTCCTTTTTTCTTAGATACAGATTGAACTCTTTTTAAAAGGGAAGTTGTTGGAGGCCCTGTAAAATCAAACGTGCTTTGCGGAGATGGGGTCGTTTGGAATCAGATTTGCTTCTGCTATGGACTGAACATTTGTGTCCCCCCAAAATTCCTACGTTGAAGCCCTAATGCCCAGTGACGACGTTTGAAGGTGAGGCCCTTGGGAGGTGATGAAGTTTAGATGAGAGTGTATGAATGAAGCCCTCATGAATGGGATTACTGGCATCCTAATAAGTAGAGACCCCGGAGCTTCCTGGCTTTTCACCCTGTGAGGATATGGCAGGAAGGAAGCACTCTGCTAGTCAGGAAGAGAGAGGGCTCTCACTAGAGCACACTTGCGCTGGCACCCTGTTCTTGGACTTCCCCTCCAGAACTGTGAGAAACAAATATGTGTTGTTGAAACCACACAGGCCCTGTGACTATGGTAGAGCAGCCCGAGCTTCCTTGGTCTCCTGCATGGACTTTGCCACCAGAGCTTCACAGGGTATAGTTTAAAAGCGGTTTCTCTGTAATGCAGCCGTTCTTCTCTTTCTAGGTCTAGTTTTGACCCTCATAACACCTTGTTAGGGGAGATTTGAGGGTGAGGAAGTTGGCTTGCTTTTCTTTTCACCATGTCTCAGTAGAAACTGAGAAGCAGAAAGGCCCTGAGATACTGAGCACACCTTTCTCGGCAGGGTGTGGCAGCCCGGAGTACCCTGGATTGGGGAGGCCAGGGCCGGAGAGGAGGCTCCCATGGTGGAGGGGTTGGAAGCTGGGTTGTAATGAGCTGCTCTTCTGCAGATACCTAAATGATGTGGGCTGAGAAATCGTGATCTTGGCTTTTAGTAGTATATTTTTCTGTTTATGTTAGGCAACTCATCAGTCTGTCTCTATATTCAGATCTGGAAGTTTTCTGCAACGAAATTTTTTATTGCTGTAATAGTGTGGGTTGTTGACCTGGATTAGCAGGGAGCGGCCCCTTAATATATTTCTTAAGAAAATGGTATTAACTTTAATTTTTAATTCAAACTTTGGCTTTGAAGTTTGCCTTTGACAAAGATGAAAGTGTGATTTGACTAGTGTTTGAAAAGCAAGATATGGCCGGGTGTGGTGGCTCACACCTATATCCCAGCACTATGGGAGGCTGAGGTCAGGCGTTAGAGACCAGCCTGGCCAACATGGTGAAACCTCTTCTCTACTAAAAATTACAAAAAAACTAGCCAGGCCTGGTGGCACGCACCCGTAATCCCAGCTACTTGGGAGGCTAAGGCAGGGAAATCACTTGAACCCCAGGAAGCGGAGGTTGCAGTGAGCCAAGATTGCGCCACTGCACTCCAGCCTGGGCAGTAAGAGCTAGACTCTGTCTCAAAAGAAAAAAAAAAAAAGCAAACAAACAGCAAGATATATTACATTTTAAAACTCTATTTAATGGTCAGGTCATCCATCCATAATGGGTAGAGTCATTGCTTAATTAATTTAAAATAATGTATTTAAAAGGTTCCTTTGTTCCCTAGTGCCACATAATGTGAAACATCCAATTAAGCTAACTCTATAACGTAAAGTAAGTGGCTAAAAAAGTGCTGAACACCCCAAAGGCCAGAGATTCTCAACCTTTTGTGTGCATCAGAATTTCTCATTTGTTTTAACCCAGGTTGCTGGATCTACCCCAGAGTTTTTGATCCAGTAGGTCTGGGGCAGAATCAAGAATTTGCATTTCTAACAAGCTCCCAGGTAGTGCTGATGATGAAGGTCATGTGGGGACCACATTTTGCGAACTTCTCCCATAGACTGAACATGGTCTGGGTTCTGTCCACTGTGACCCATGTGCTCAGGGAGGGAGTGGTCAGATGTCTTGCCCTCTGAAGCCACAGTGAGGTCTAAGCTGAGTAGGTTTGACCAGCAGCTGTAATCAGAGTGTACAGTGTAAATGACGAATGTTGGGTGATCTGATACCTTTTTTTTTCTTTTTCTTTTTTTTTTTTTTTTTGAGACAGAGTTTTGCTCTGTCGCCAGGCTGGAGTGCAATGGCGTGATCTCGTCTCACCACAACTTCCGCCTCACAGGTTCCAGCTATTCTCCTGCCTCAGCCTCCCGAGTAGCTGGGATTACAGGCGTGTGCCACCAACGCCCAGCTAATTTTGTATTTTTAGTAGAGACAGGGTTTCTCCATGTTGGTCAGGCCAGTCTGGAACTCCCCACCTCAGGTGATCTGCCTGCCTTGACCTCCCAAAGTGCTGGGATTACAGGCATGAGCCACCATGCCCAGCCAACACCTTTTAAAAAACAGTCCATGTGGATGAGATCAGAGGGCTAAGCGTGGGCGGCAGACAGGGTAATTCCATGTGGTTCCTGCCCCCTCGCTCTCTGCTGTGTTTCACCTTGTCTTCAGAGTGTGGTCAGGATGGTGGCCTTGCCCAGCATAGGAGGCCCTTTTTCTTCTGACCTGACCCGACCCACCTCTTACCATCTGCAGGCACTTGCTGCCCCTTCCCTGGGCCATGGGGAGCTACTTGCAGTCATCAAATTCATCATGCTGTTTTATTTTAATTCCCACACTTGCCAAGGAAAGACTGCCCCCATCTCTGGCATTCATCCCTCTCACTGGTGTGTCAGAACTCAGCACTAGACCTTTGCCCGCTCCCATCCCTTCCCACGCCCATGAAAGTCTCACTTGGGATCATGTCTTCTGAGGTTGGGCTTGCACAGCCACCCTCCGCACTCTCTCCACCCTGTGGGCTGCACTTGACCCCTTGGCACACAGATCTGGAACGGTGGCCTGCTCCACTGTCTCCTTTGGGGTGGAGCTTGATTTCATTTCATCACTGTTCTGCGATCAATTGAATGAATGACTATTGGTCACGGAAAGATAGGGGAGGGATAAACACCTTGCGATACGTTTCTTATAAGGTTTTATGTATAGAAAGTTATATGAAAGTGTCAGATATCTACGTAGGAAGTATATGTGAAGTTTTATGACAGTTTTGCATGATTTAAGAATAAACTGTGTAAAGGAGCTGAGTCCCAGTCCCTTGGGCCGAGAGTTGCGTGGCACCCGGGCCTGCTTGTTTCCCTCCACTCTGCGTGTTCATCACTGGCCCCTCGCAGGCTGTCCCGTCCCTCTTTGACCTCTCTCCTTTCTGCCCAGTCTTCCCTGAGATGCCCCAGGCTCCTTGGCCTCCTGCTTCTTGGAGCTCCTCTTGTGTTTGTTTTCTGTGCTCAGGACGCCATGGTGCTGTGGGCTACAGAGGAGGCACTTGGGGTCCCTTGGAGCAAGCACAGCAGGAGGAAGCCATCTCTGAGGGCATGACCTTAGAGCTGAGCTTTGACAGAGGAGAGTCAGCCAGACAAAGAAAGGCCAAAACCCCACCCCTCTCCCCCGCTACTTCTACGTGACCGTGGGCCCTGGACACAAGCCAGTGACCCGGGGGGCTCCTCTTGTTGGGGAGAGCCCCTGGGAAAACGTTGGTATTTTCTTCATAGATCAGGTTTATCTTCTCCAATATTCTTCAGTAAATGAACTTTCTTTTTTAGCCCTAACCCCAGTCTGATTGGGAAGAAGTCAAAGCAACAGAGTTTGCCAAATAGATTATCTTTTTTTAGAACAAAATAGATAATGGTATTAATAGGAACTTGGCACTTACTCTTGTCCAAGTACTGTTTTTAAGTGCGCTCAAGGAGTTTTCATTTAATCCCAACAACAAAGCCGTGGGGGGTGGATGCTGTTATTGTCTATGATTTATGAATGACGAAACTGACACACAAGAGGGTCAGGGAACTTGCCCGTCTCCTGGCAGTTAGTACCAGCACTGGCATCATCAGGTGCCTGCTCCTTTTCCTCTCCGCTTTTGTGTCCATTACCCCAAGGCACCAGGATGAGCTGGCCAAGTTCTAGTCCTGGCTCCACCAACTCATTAGCTCTGTGTCCCACGCCTTGCCACAGTGGTTGTGAAGATGAAATCAGTGGGGTACTTATAAAGCCTGCTGACCGGCTCATAGTTAAGTGCCCAGAAAATGTGACTTCGGACCTCTTTAAGCTTCAGTTTCCACATCTGGGAGGAGAGGGGGGTTGAGCTAAGTCATTTTCCAGTGTCCCTTTCAGCGCCATGTTCCTGTGAGCACTGACAGTTTCCCCACAACCCTGAAGAAAGAAGGAAAATAAGGGCGGGGTGGCGAAGGCCGCTGCTGGTGCGAAGTCCGTGGGGAGGCAAGGCCCAGCCTCCTGGACGCAGCCCTCTGGTGCTCATCCTGGTGGCACTGACCAGGGGCTGTGGTGGGCTTTTCCACCCCAGCATGTCTCATAAAATTACAAGAACCACAGTTGGAAATCGGTGTTACAGAAATGGTCATAGGACAGGGCAACCTGTTACAAAGATCAGTACTTAATTTTCTGGCTGAGACTGAGGGCCCTGACTTTCAGCTTCTCAAAAAATACAGCTTCCTTCCCCTTGCAGATGCAAAAACAAACGCTGTTTCTTTCCAAGGATAAGTCTCTCCCATGCGTAATGTCTTGCCTCCAGCTTTTTCTCGATTCTTCTCCAGCTCCTGTAGACCTCATATTTAGAGCCACCACCTGCCCTCCGTGCCCTGGGCTCGCCCAGCCAGGCCTGTTCTCTGAGACTCTTCCTGGTTCTCTTCCCTGGACTTCCTACCACCGTGCGGTCTTCAGTGCTCCTCTGAGCTGCTGTCATGACCTCTAACCAGACTGAGTCAGGACTTTTGACTTCCTCATCTCTAAGCCATCCTCACACAGCCTTGGAAGTTTACCCTAAATGGCCATTTTGGAGAGAGTAGGAATAAAGATCTGCAGGCCTCCTGCTCCTGGTCCTTGTTTCTGGTTATCTTGGCTTCTCTTTTTAAGTGTGTGTGCACCTGTCTCCTTCTCACAGTCCTCCCCTCCCACTGCTCCCATCTCAGGCAGAGTTAGGTGCTGTATTCTGTGTCCATAGCTCTTTTTCGAGCACTTGTTCTCACCGTTGGGTGGTGGCCTTTCATGTGTCTGATCCATGAGGCTGTGCATTCCCTGCCTGCCAGGATATCGTATCAGTGCTCAAGAATGTATATATGAAATCACTTTTGCTTTCAAAACCCACAGTCTTCTGGAATTCCCATTTTCTTACTAATTAATATGTGGATCGACTAGACCTTAAGCAATCTAGAGTCAGCCAGCCTTGTCTTCTGTATTCATGTGCATACTATCTGGTCATTAGACAAAATGGGTCATTATCAGTGATGAGTTAATAGTTACCTGCACACCTTGTTTATGCTGGTCCATTTACCTAAAACGTCCCCTGTCAATTAAACCCGTGTGGATTTTACCTGTCCTTCAAGAACCAGCCTCTCCTTTTCACAAAGAGTGATGACAATGATGGAAAGAAGAATGGTAGTTGACATTTTATTAAATGTTTACTGTGTGCAGGCTTATTTTTCCCACTCCTTTACCTACTTCATGCTCACAATAATCCTATGAGCTAGGCAGTATTATGCAGATTTTGCAGATGAGGAAACTGAGGTGGCAAGTGATCAGATAACCTGTTTGAGGTTGAGTAGCTTGAGGCTGAGACTGTGGTGGACCCAGGCTCTATCCCAGATACCTGGCTCCAGAGCCCATGCTCTTGACCTAATAAACCAAAATTCATCTTTCTTTGCTGAACTTCTAGAACACTTTCTTTGTATTTCCTTTGTTTTAGTAATGTACTTCTCTGCTACCCTGATTCATACCCGGATTTCTAGCAGCATGCCTTGCATGAGGCAAGAAATTTAACAGTATATCTTTATACCAAATGAATGTTTTCTTTAAAAAAAAAATCTGTTTTCCTATAGCTAGACTGTCATATGATGCAACTATAAGAAATAATCAGGTTATCATTGGATTATTTTCCAAAAATCATCCACAGAAGTCATAGCAGGGTTGAGAGTGGTCTTGGGCAAATGAATCCGTTTATTCATTGAATGTTCCGTGCATATCTGCTGTTACCCAGATATGGAATATGGCAGGGAACACAGAAATCTCTGCCTCCTGGCCTCTGCTTTCCGTTGTAGGAGAGGTAAAGCTGCTCCTACTTTGTAAACAGTGTGACAGCATTAAGTCTACATGGTCATTATGCTTTATTTTTTCTGAGAAATTATCTTGAGCTGTTGGTTACAACAGATGCTGCAGATGTTAGTCTCTGTGGTTGTTAACTTTTCTCCAGAGATTTAATGTTCAGTTTTCTCCTTTCCAGAATCGATTCATGTTGTTAAAAAAGAGGTTTGAGAATAACTGGAATTTTTTTAAGTTCTTTTTTTTTTTGGCATGGAGTTCAGAATTTTTAGGAGGGATGAAGAGAGTTATAAAATGCTCTATGGTGGGTAACACACAGAAAAAGCCAGAAAATTGGAGAATAAGGATTTGTCTCCTCATTTCCTTCTGGAGCTCCTCTTTCTTACAGGGCACTTAACATGTGATTTAATGTCACGTCTTTAAAAGCAGGAGAACTGTAGTTCAGAACTTAATGCCAGTGCTTTGTGAAAATGCGGGAAAGCAGCCCTGTATTCTACACTTGAGAGAACCAGATACTGGACAAATAGGAGGTCATGTGCACATTGCTTTTTCTCTTTCTTGATCATGGCATTGATGCTGTTCATAACAGTGATGCAATGTCACACTCTTTCCCACACATTTGTGTTCAGATAGAAAGAATGCAACAGCACGGAGTTGTTGGAGAATCATTTGGCATCTAAAATATCAACATACCAGCGTAGATCATATTTATGAGTGTGTTGGGAGTGTCACAGCAATGATTTAATGAGAGGCAGTTGTCTCTAAGGCCCCCTGAATTATGACTGGTTTTAAAATTCTTAGAACCCATTGGAGGCTATTGCTTCTGAAAGGCTACATAATTTAAGTGTTCCACATCCTGTCATTATGGGAGATGTCAGAATAGTAAAATCGAATCCTGGACTTAAGGTGTTATTGCAGTCCTTTGGTTTGGTGGCTTTGCAGACTTTATAAATATGCCTGTGGTCTCCACAGTTGGGCAGTCAGAGGTGAATATCATTTCTCACATTTTGTACTGAGGGACTGGAACCCAAAAGGTATGTGTTTTCCCAAGAGGCACCAACAAAGTTGGCCCACAAGGTAGAGCAGCCCCTGCCTCTGCTACGCTGAACCAAGCCATGCTTCCCACACTGGCCTCTGTGCAGCCGTATCTCAGCAAGAATGCAAGTTGAGGAGAGAAGCCAGGTCCCTGGGATTGTTCTAGAGAATAGAAACCTCAGAGTAGCCCTCCTTAGACCACCTAACGCATCGCATCGCTGAGTACGTATAAGGGACTCGATGCTGGTAGGATTGGCTTAGGAATGATGCAAGTTAAAACAGTGCCCATGTTTATCATTAGAACAAGGTTCTCAGCTGACAGTTGCCTGGGACTTTGATTTTATTCTCCTCAACCTGTCACTCCACTCAAGTCCACATCTCTCAAGACTACATACGCATGAAGGAGGACCGATTACAAAGCCAAAGCCTTGTCCCCAGTCTGGATCTTTTGGCATTGTTGAGAAAGCAGCTTACTTGGACTGATTCAGCAGGCCAAATTTAGAACAAACAAAGATTTTAACTATCTCCCTTTATAAATTATTGAACTATTTTGTAGCTAGGCTACTCTTAATATGAACAAAAAATATTATAAAACTTTGTTGTTAATTGTAAACTATAAAATCAGTAATTGTTACCATGTGAAATGAACTTGGATGAAGGAGATGCATTTTTACCCCTTCTCAGGGTTTAGGAGAGACAAAATGGTGAGATTTTAACTCTGAATCTTTTAGAGATTTAACTCCAATCTGAGTTAAAAATTTTAACTCTAATAAGGGGTTCTTATTAGAGGTGGTTTTGTTCCTCCTGACCCCTAGGGGACATTTAGCCATGTGCGGAGGCATTCTTTATCATCATTACTTGAGTGGGCAGATGCTACTTTGCCCAGCGAGACTGCTAAAGATTCTACAGTGTATAAAACAGTTCCTCATGACAAATAATTATCCAGCCCCAGAATGTCAATAGTGCTGAGGTCGAGATACCCTCCTCTAAACTCTTGGGTTTATTTGCTGACCTTTGCGGTGGATCAGCTTTTATTTAGGTCATGCGGAGGTGAAATTAATACTAGTGCTCGAATATGTCGTTTGTGTTCTGGACTTGGCCTGGATCCCCTGACCAAGTCTGGGACAAGTTCTTGCCATGTGTTGAGGACCTGAATTCAGGCAGCTAACAACAGCATCTGAACTGTGTTCCCAGTGAAGGAGACAAGCCTACGTGCTAGGAAGGGCGTAGGTTGCATGAGGAAATAGAGAGGAAGGCTGCAGCGTGGAGGCCAGCTCTTCAGTGTGCTTGGAGAACAAGCAGTGGCGGCATTGTTAGGGAGCTTGATGGAAATGCCCCCCTCAGACTTGCTGAGTCACAGTCTTTAATTTAGCAAGATCCCCAGTGAGGCTTGTGCACATTGACATAGAGAAGCACAGGGTAAACTTTTTTTTTTTTTTTTTAACTTTGGAGGAAAATACACCTTTTTTCACATCATGGCTCTGACTCTTACTACCTGTGCGACCTTAGCGAAGTTATAAAACCTCACTGCACCTTACTTATTTTAGCTGGAAAATGGAGATAGTAATATCACCTGTCCTATGAGATTGTTGTAACGATCAAACAAGCTTATTTGTGTCAAGAACCCATATGGTAGAAGCTCAACAAACTGTTGCTAGTGAAAATAAGAAAAAGATCGCAAAAGTAGAAAACATTAGGGAGACAGTTTAGGTCTTAAACTTGTCATTTGCCATCACCAAACAATACTTGTATTTTTGCAGATCCAGTTTCTCTGAATACTGAAATAAAACCGGAGTTTCATAAACGTCTATAGACAGTGGTCCTTGTCAGTAGCCCAAGTGGCAGAGAGTAAATGGATCTGGGAACAAGCAGCCCCAACTGCTAGGAGTGTTCCATCCTCCAGGCCTGAGTTACACCTGCTCATTGTGATTCTGAATTTGAAAGGAACACAGTAGGAAGTTTCAAGACCCTGGGAAGAGGAAGGCTGTGGTAAACGGGAAGGATGAGATTAGAAGAAGGAGTTTAGGTAAGGTGAGCCCTTGTTTTACTGGTAGGGTTTAAGAATATCCAGGTCAGCCAGGCTTGGTGGCTCACACCTGTAATCCTAGCACTTTGGGAGGCTGAGGCAGGTGGATTACCTGAGGTCAGGAGTTTGAGACCAGCTTGGCCAACATGGCGAAAACCCATCTCTACTAAAAATACAAAAATTAGCCAGGCATGGTGGTGCACACCTGTAATCCCAGCTACTCACTGGGGAGTCTGAGGCAGAAAAATCGCTTGAACCTGGGAGGCGGAGGTTGCAGTCAGCCAAGATCATGCCATTGCACTCCAGCCTGGGTGACAGAGCAAGACTCCAACTCAAAAACAAAAAAAAGAATATCCAGGTCAACCCCACCTAACTCTTCAACAGTGCTCCCCTCTTTCGCCTAGCTGGGTCCGGGGTTCTCTTGACGCACATGAGTTGTGAGGGTGCATGCCATGCCAGCCAGAACAACTCATAGGAATTAGTTTTCAGAAATGAGACTCTGCAAACCAGTGGGAGATACACTTCCAATATGAGATAAAGCAGAACTTTAATCACAACTGCAGTGTCCCACAGAATTCCAGGAGCCAAGATGGTAAAAGAATAAAAATTAAAAAAAAAAAAAAGGAAAAGCCTATTTCTAATGATTATTGCAGGATTAAATAATATGTAAAAAGTTGCTGGCAAAAGAAATCAATTTCCTGGAAATGTTAGCTATGATGATGACTTAAACAATGACGCTGAGCAGATGCTGTTACTGCTGCCATGTAAATTGCCATGGTCTCTCCAAACTTCCATTAAAATTCTGTGGGCTTGTAAAAAATATGTAAAATATTCAAATAACTGAATTCCCTGTTGTGGATGAGGCAAGGGTGAAGGGCAAGCGAATTCATAAGGGCAAGTGAATGCGTAAACGGACCTGATGCAGCAGAAGCGACTGCTCCTTGGCACAACATGCAAGCTTGTTGAGGAGGAGCAGAAATCTGGGAGAGACTTTTCCCGAGCTGGGGAGGGAGGACTGAGCCAACTGCACCCAGATCTGAGAGGGTAGGGAGAATGCCGCTGTTAACTGAGTTCACAGTCCTTTAAGCAGTCACTACAAAGATGGCTACTGCAGAGATAACAGCCTCTCCCTCCCCACTTCCTGTGGTTGTCTGGCAGGCGTGCAGTGTCGAGAAGGATTCTGAAACAATGTCCCAGTTCAACCTGAGCTTGGATGGCCTAACTGATTAAGGACCCTGATGTGACTCAGAAGTGTTCTATGTCAGGGGTTGGCAAATGATGGCCCCAGGGCCAAATCCAGGCCGCAACCCGTTTTTGTATGACCCACAAGCTAAGAACGCTTTTTCCATTTTCAAATCCTTGCAGAAAAATCTATTAAAAATATCATTTCATTACACATGAAAACAAGATGAAATACAAACTGTACTGGCCATAAAGTTTTGAAATTGATCAATTTTTTAAATTGTGGAAAAAAATGGTTTTGCTTTTGTTATACAAGTAACTACATACTATCTTTGATTATATTTCTTGGTCCAGAAAGCCTGAAATTTTTTTTTTTTTTTTTGAGACAGAGTCCCACTCTGTCACCGAGGCTGGAGTGCAATGGTGTGATCTTGGCTAGCTACAACTTCTGACTCCTGGGTTAAAGCAATTCTCTTGCCTCAGCCTCCCAAGTAGCTGGGATTACAGGCAGCTGCCACAACACTCGGCTAATTTTTTTTGCATTTTTAGTAGAGATGGGGTTTCTCCATGTTAGCCAGGCTGGTCTCAAACTCCTGACCTCAGGTGATCCACCCGCCTCAGCCTCCCAAAGTGCTGGGATTACAGGCGTGAGCCACCTGGCCCAGCTGAAAGCCTGAAATCTTTACTACCTTGCTTTTTGCAGAGAAAGGCCAACCAACCCTGTTTCATGCTATGCAAAGTAGTCAAATGTGTCACCGCACAATGTCTTCTCAACCTTATGGGTGCACTCACTGTTTTAAACTTGATTTTATCCGATACAACTTGTGGGCGGGCGCCCAAAGAGGTCTATGGATTGATTTCCCCTCTTTTGGTAGAAAAATTCTTTTTAAAATTATCCCTGAGTGACAAGGACATTAGTAAGTCAATAAGGTAAGCCTGATTGATTTGCTTTTCTCCTTTTATCAAATACTAAAAATGGGTCAGTAATTAGCTCTCATTGTCTCCTGCTTTAGAGACCAAAGGATAAGACAGGCCCACAGTCTTGCTCATGATGGTCACGTTCATAGTGCTGCTTCTGTTTGCATGGTGACTGTCAAGTTCTACTTTGCCTAATTTTTATTTTTTTATTAAAAAAAATTTCTTCTCTGCCCACAGCCACCTACCTCACTTCTGTGACTAATTGCAGACACCTGCTTTCTCAGCAAGACGTGGGATTTGGGCGTAATTTATCCGCCAGAGTTTGGAGAAGCGCCCTCACTCCCATGGCCTGGCCTGTGGTCCCCAGCCCTTGGAAACGGGACACCATCCCTTCTCCTTCCAGTAAGCTCCTCTGGTGCCTGTCCTCCAGAAAAGCTAGGTGAACTTTGAATTTTTTCAGTGTAATAATTTTCCCCCATAATCACATTATAATATCAATGGAGCTTATCTCATTGCTGATAGATCTTCAATTCGCACCGACTCTTAAAACTTCCTCTTTCTCAGCCCCACCCTCTGTCGAGCCTGCAGTTAATGATATGACGAAGAGCATGAAATGCGTCAGAGCTTTAGTGGAGTTGCCTTTTAAAAAGAAGCCCATGAAGATTCTTTCAGGGGAGAGAAAAATCCTTTGCAATATGAATAATAATACTGTCATGATATGTTCTGCCAATTTGGGTTTTCTTCAGAAGAAAGAGAAACAGTGTTCCTCCTGTTATGAAAACTTCTTTCCTGAAGGCTATTTACTCTTGCAGCAGCCATTTACTTGATTTTGCCTAATTGGTTTTACAGAAGCAATAAAGCTCTTTGTGACAAGTCAAACAATAGTTATAAGGAAAATCACCCTTCCCCTCCTTCCTCCAATCTCACTGGGTCAATCAAGGATTTCTTCCAGATGTTTCTCTACATTTGGATAGGCAAAGGCAAATGTAGAGTTATTTTTCTACCTTTTACAAAAAAATGAGGGTACAATGTAAATATTATCCTGAAATTATCATCAATATGTGTGGAGCTAACTCAATCTTGGTAGTTGACTGCTATTCCATTATTCCCTTGTACAGCTGTTGAGGTCCCTGCTTTTAGGCTTTTTTTTTTGAGACAGAGTCTCTCTCTGTTGCCGAGGTTGGAGTGCAGTGGTGCGATCTCAGCTCACTGCAACCTCTGCCTCCTGGGTTCATGTGATTCTCCTGCCTCAACCTCTTGAGTAGCTGGGACTACAAGCACATGACGCCACGCCCAGCTAATTTTTTAATATTTTTAGTAGAGATGGAGTTTCACCATGTTGACCAGGCTGATCTTAAACTCCTGGCCTCAACTGATCTGCCCACTTTGGCCTCCCAAAGTGCTGGGATTATAGGCATGAGCCATGGCACCCAGCCCTTGATAGACTTTGAATTTGATAAAGATTTCCTTTGTACCAAATACATACCAGACACTTCAGCAGATTGTGGGGAAAGAAAAATGAACAACACATCAGCTTTCATGACACCAAGGTCCTGTGGGGAAGATAATAAATGATTGCATGTGGACACCAAGTGTGACAATAAGGTGTGCACAATTGCACAGCAAAGGATAGAGAACTTGGATTCAGAGTTAGTTGTCTGGGGGTGAGTCCAATACCCAGGAGGGAGGGTGCAGGCACAGGGAACAGCACGTGCAAAGGCAAAGAGGCTGCAGGAGCAGGGCCTGCTCAGGAAGCTGGCTTAAGCGCTGTGCCCGTGCAGCTTCTGCTGAAAAGGCCAGAGAGGTAGGTGGGCACAGAAGTCATTGGGTTTGTGTACCAAACTAGAGTCAGGGTTCGTCCAGTGGGCTGAGAGTAAAGGAAAGACATGCCCATGTTTAAAGCAAGGTGTATTAGTCTGCTCTCACGCTGCTAATAAAGACATACCCAAGACTGGGTAATTTAGAAAGGGAAGAGATTTAATGGACTCACAGTTCCACATGGCTGGGAAGGCCTCACAAGCATAGCAGAAGATGAAGGAAGAGCAAAGGATGTCTTACAAAGAGCAGCCGGCAGGCTGGGTGCAGTGGCTCATGCCTGTAATCCCAGCACTTTGAAAGGCCGAGGAGGGCAGATCACGAGGTCAGGAGTTCGAGACTAGCCTGGCTGACATGGTGAAACCCCATCTCTACTAAAAAATACAAAACTTAGCTGGGCATGGTGGCAGGCGCCTGTAATCCCAGCTACTTGGGAGGCTGAGGCAGGAGAATCTCTTGAACCTGGGAGGCGGAGGTTGCAGTGATCAGAGACTGCACCATTGCACTCCAGCCTGGGCGACAGAGTGAGACTTCGTCTCAAACAAAACCGAAACAAAGGGCCGCTAGCAAGAAAGAGCATGTGCAGGGAAACTCTCATTATCGGATCATGTGAGACTTATTCACTATCATGAGAACAGCAGGGGAAAGACCTGCCCGCATGATTCAATAACCTCCCACCAGGTCCTTACAAGATGCTTGGGAATTATGGGGGCTACAGTTCAAGATGAGATGTGGGTCAGGTCATAGTCAAGCCATATCACAGGGCAATCAGATTCTGTTTTTAGAGGCTATCTGGAGGGCATCTGGAAATAAAACTAGTGAGGAAAGTCCAGAAATATCAGGAGATTGGCATCATCTAATCATGGGAGGATGCTGGACCAAGGCAGGGCAGTGAGGGAAGAATGAAGGGGAGGTGACTGGAATTAGCCTTCTGAGGTGAACCTGGTAAGACCTGTGGGCAGATTGAGAGGAGTGGCGGTACAGGAGGACGTCTAACTTGGCAACCAGGTGTACCCAATGAAGGACATGCAGGAGGAGAGCAGATGTGCCCAAGAGAGGTGAAGACTTCCGTTTTGCACATGTGGAGTTTGAGTTGCCTGTGGAACATCTTGGGCTCTTTGAACATTTTCAGGTACGAGGTGATGATGGCCTTCCTAAAGTACCTTCCTTTCATTCTGTGATAGGTTTTCCCCCTTCACAGAGAAAATGGAATACAGTGATGCAGTAGGGTTCCAATCATGACTGCCATCTCAGGAAATGGGAGCAAGAAGCAGCCAGGGACTCTGCCACAGGGGCAATGCCTCTGAGTGAGTTCACAGGGGCCTCTTCCAGCTGACAAACTGTAAAACCATGACCATCTGGGTAGATCAGTAAGTAAATGACATCCTTCCTTGAGGCTGAGGCCACATCAGAGGGTGTGGCTAGAGTGGAGGTGGGGAGGATCCCATCAGCCAAGCACTTGTGTACAGGTCCCATCTGCAGCAGCTCTGGGAGCAGCCCATCCCCACTGAGCATCTCTTTGGGAGTGACCACGGTCACCAGTGACCTCCTTGTTGCCTAATTCAGCATACATTACCACTCCACATCTTCATTCAGTGAACAGTATGGACCATTCCTCTCTGTGCCAAGCATACTGAACTGCCAGAGACACCATCATGAGCAAGACTTGCTTTCAAAGTGCTCTAGGACCAATGCAGAAATCTGAAAGTGACAACTCCCAAATCCTCTTACTGCAAGATGACTGGTTCCAGACTGATAGGTACAAAGTATAGCAGTGTGACAAAAGGAAAAGTTACATTGGTATTACATGGAGCAAAAGGTGGAAAAGATTCTTCTGGGATGAGCAGGAGTCCATCTACAAGATGGCCTAGGCTCTCATTAGGATATTCTGCCAGAGGCATTTGAACCAAAGAGACTCCATCTTGAATGGGGCTGGGTAAAATGAAGATGAGACCTGCTGAGCTACATTCCCAGGACTTTAAGCGTTCTTAGTCACAGGATGAGACAGGAAGTTGGCAGGACTGGTATCACAAGATACAAGTCAGTCATAAAGACCCTACTGATAGAACAGGATGCAGTAAAGAAGCTGGCCAAAACCCACCAAAACCAAGAATACCATGAAAGTGACTTGGGCCATCCTCGCTGCTGCTCGTTATATGCTAATTATAATGCATTAGCATGCTAAAAGACACTCCTACCAGTGCCATCACAGTTTACAGATGCCACAGCATCATCTGGAAGTTACCCTATATGGTTTTAAAAAGGGCGAAACCCTCAGTTGAGGGGGTGGGAATCTCCACCCCTTTCCCAGAAAACTCATGAATACTCTACCCGTTGTTAGCATATGATGAAAAAATAACCATAAAAATAGCCAAGCAGCAGCCTTCAGGGCTGCTCTGCCATTGGAGTAGCCATCCTTTGTTTCTTTACTTCTCTACTAAACTTGCTTTCACTTTACTCTGTGGACTCATCAAGAATTCTCTCTTATGCAAGATCCAAGAAGCCTCTCTGGGGATCTGGATCGGGACCCCTTTCCAGTAACACTTCTGCAGAGAAGAAGGCTCTGGTTGCCAGACACCATCAGAGAATCAGCTGTAGCAGAATCATCTGGAGAGTTTTTGAGAGTCAGTCCTGGCAAGAAAGATATTTGCAATTTTCAAAATCTGACAATGTAGAGAAAATTACACAATTTATTTTATTTTCAGAGAATGCTTTCTTTTTTTTTTTTTTTGAGGCAGAGTTTCACTCTTGTTGCCTAGGCTGGAGTGCAATGGTGAAATCTCAGTTCACTGCAACCTCCGCCTCCCGGATTCAAGTGATTCTCCTGCCTCAGCCTCCCAAGTAGCTGGGATTACAGGCATGCGCCACCATGCCTGACTAATTTTTGTATTTTTAGTAGAGATGAGTTTTCACCATGTTGGTCAGGCTGATCTCAAACTCTTGACCTCAGGTGATCCACCCGCCTATACCTTCCAACATGCTGGGATTACAGACCTGAGCCACCACGCCCAGTAGAGAACACTTTCTTTAGGAAATGCATGCTAATATTGCTTCTTAGATACAAGGCCCAGAGGGGCTTGGCTGGAGGGAGAGCTTGATGCCAAAAGCACAAAGTTGCTCTGCAAAATGAGGGTGGTGACTCAGAGGAGCGGAAGATGCCTTCAACTTGGGCATCATCTGGGTGGTTCCCAGAGGAAGACGGAATTGATTTTTGGGTTGGAGAGAAAGGGAAAGAACTTGAAACTGGAGTAGAGGACAGGAGACAAGAGGGAAAGAAGGGGCAGGGGGTAGATAAGTTCAGGGCATCAGGACAGCAATGGCCAGGCGCTCACCTGTTTGAGGTGGGACGGGCCAAGTCACCCAGGAGCAGTGGTGTCTGGTATTGATATGACATTGTTTCCTATTTCTGTCTCTCATCATTAGGTCATTAGTTAAGCTTTATACCACTGCTCACGAGGTGTCAGCATTCGTTCAGCTTTATACCTTAAGATCTTCAGTTAAGCTTTACACCAAGTTATTAGTTAAGCTTTATACCAGTGCTCAGTGTCAGCCTGGTGGTGGTGTCCTGGGGAAAGGAGAGGGTAAAGTGATGCAAAGAGTGATTTCGAGACCTCCATACTGATCGAGGAAAAAGTTGACGGCAGGAGGTCTCAGCTGGTGTAACAAGAAAGAGAAAACAATCAAGGAAAATCAAACTATCACCCCCTCCTTTAACCTAGGAGTCCTCAGAGGCATTCAGGAGGGAAATGAAATTCCTCTGGAAATACACATCATAGAAGCTTGAGTTCTCTCATGTGGTTGGAGTTATTGCTCTGGTTCCAAAAAGGTGAAGGACTTGAAAAGTAAACTACAAATACAGATTTTCTTTCTGTGTCCTGTCTGTCCCTGAGAATTCTGTTTGCACCCTGATGGGCAGTCAGAGTTGAGGACCACTGCCAGAAGTCGTGAGGGCCACGGGAATTTCAAGGGAAGAGTTTTTGTTTGAGAATGCTCACTTTGGTGGCAGGGTGGCAGCAGGTTGTTGAGGCACAGAGGGAGGCCAGGTCTCAAGAACTGATGGGGCCTGCCATATGGGGGCCTTCTGAGGAGGCTTCCTATGTGTGCAAGGTACCACAACCCCGCCATCCAGCGATGTATTACTTACTGCTCTCTTCCTCTGAGTGCGCATTCTCCATAACTACAAAATGACAATCACTTGATCTGGAGGAAGAGAAAAACCAGTGGTGTTTGTCTTCACTCAGGATGCTGTCTCTGGAAGACAGGGATTGAACCAAGGGCATGGACCTAGGATTTGACTCCCAGCTTTAGAATCCTGTTAACTTCTAGTTTCCACATCTCATCGGAAAGTCAGGAAGTGGCTTAAGCAAATACTCCAGTTCGCATTAGACCTAAGTGCGGCTTGAGCTTCCAAGGAGAAGCTTAGTTTCTTCCCCAGTCGGAATGCTCTAATCTTTTCCTACTTTTCAATAAAATGCAGAAAAGAAATTCCAGTGCTGCTGTGCTTACAAAAGTGATCTTTAAAACATGTACTTAATTAAAGTTGAGAATAGACAAACCCCTTTAGGGCCTTTTCTTCCCTTAGAACTGCGTCCTGTGTTCTCATTTTGAGGGACAAAATGTAACCATTACTGGGCATAATAAAAAGAATTGCCTCTAAACCTACACAGCCTTCACTCCTCACACCTCCCCTTTGAATGTAAATGTGGGCAATACCAGGAAATGAGCCAGGCACAATATTTGGGCTAGGTCTTCATATCTCCACTCTGTCTATTTGGAGTCTTAGGTAAACATGCCCCCAGCCAGAGAGCACAGCCCTGTGTGAACCCTGCAGCCTCTTCAATAAAGCGCCTCCTCGAAATTCTGATTCACATCTCTCAAATCCATTGTAATCCTTCATAGTCAGAAAACAAATGCCACTGTACCGAACTGAAAACAGTAAGTGCCTTACACTGAAAACTCCTTTAATATCTAACTCTACCAAACATCGGGAGAGACTGGCTATTTCAAGAGTCATCTCACTTGTTCATAGGCATTTAATGCATAAATAAATCTCAAGTATACATGATTATTTGTTATATAAAATGTATACAGTATAGGTCATGTGCATACGAATGTAGTACTATTACTAGTATATAATCCTTCTGCTGTAGTGTGAAGTAATGTAAGTCCTGCATACAAATGCAAGCTTCACGATATGGGGTGCTACACATCATGCTAACATTTGTACTATTCATAACTCTATACCATTTGAAATGCTAATTGTCATTTTTTTTCAGAGTCCAACCATTTGTTTTGGAAGAATAAGGCCAAAGCTCACATTGTTCTAACTGTATGGCCAGCTGCTGGCTTTACCACAATGAGATGCATTGTTGGGTAAATGGAGTCCCTCAGGTGAATGTAATTATGCAAATCCTTCCCTAACTACCAGCACTCTCTTGGCCCTCCCTGCTGGCCGCCCACCACTGGGAACACTGTCAGATCGCATTACCGGAGGCCTCACTTGTTTGCTGGGAGTATCCTCCTGGAATTCGAAGGAAAAGAACCTGCTGCTGGCCTTGCCCTCATAACGCCTGTTGGGCCCACTCAGGACCTCACTAGAAGACCAAGTTTTTTTTTCACCAGCTGACACATTTCTTCACTATATCTCAAGCACTGGAAAAACATACCTTTTAATTCCGTAAGGCAGTGTCTCTCTACCCCTTGTTCAAGGCAGGCCTGCCCAGAGATGTTTCTAATGCCAGAGGCAAGAGAGATAGAATGAATGAGGCTCCTTCACTAACACCCCTGGAAATGATGTAGACAAATGGTCAAACATCACACACACACACACACACACACACACACACACAGGATTACACTTCATTCACTCCAGAACAATCTTAAGCGGCTATGCAATCACACACTTTAGCATCCCCAATCCACAGACATGGGAACACAGGTGACAGTGCTTATTTATTGACATAACTATAGACATACTTAGAAACAGAGAACCTGGACCAAAAAAAAAAAAAAAAAAAAAACTCTCTTGAAAGTCCCCACCCTGTTTAATTTACATGATTCACTCAGTGGGTGGGGGTCATTTTTTCTCACATTTTTGGTAATTTCCCATAGTCACCAAAATAGAACTCCACCTAGAGTGAGCCCTGCATAAATGTGGAGGGAACGCTGTACTTAAACTAACTCTGGTTTATCTTCTAGGACCAGCTCAACAAAATAAGAAAGTTACCTTAGTTATCATCTGTATTATTAGTGAATAAAACTTCATTTCTCAACACGTTGTAAATTGCGCTTTGTAGTTTGACCTACTGACAAAAGAGTTTGAATGAAAAGTAAAATATAATGATGGTGATCTAACTAATACTTCTCTGGAGAAAATAAAGTAGCCAAAAGGTTAAAAACACAGAACTGCTAATACAAAATTCATTTACTTTCACTCTAACTCGACCTTGATAGCTAGATGGTTCCTGAAGAATGAGATATTTTAAATCCCAACACTAAAATCTGTAAAGATGTCGGGGAAGGTATGAGTGAGACTAAGGCTTGGTTAGCAGAAGGAAAGGAAGCAGATCAAACCTACTGGAAAAGAGCTTTCCCCTGTTCAGAGCCAAGCCCAGGCACAATGGAGGTAAGAAGGAAGGAGACTCTGGCTGGGCGCGGTGGCTCACGCCTATAATCCCAGCACTTTGGGAGACCGAAGCAGACGGATCACCTGAGGTCTGAAGTTCGAGACCAGCTTGACCAACATGAAGAAACCCCATCTCTACTAAAAATAAAAATAAATTAGCTGGATGTGGTGGTGCATGCCTGTAATCCCAGCTACTCGGAAGGCTGAGGCAGGAGAATCACTTGAACCTGGGAGGTGGAGGTTACAGTGAGCTGAGATCTCACCATTGCACTCCAGCCTGGGCAACAAGAGTGAGAGTCCATCTCAAAAAAAAACAAAAAAGGAAGGAGACTCACTTGTTTCTTTCTTTGTGCAAAACTGTTTGATTATTGTACGATGGAATCAGAGGAAATGGGAAGGTCTGTGGGAGGAAGT
>CAUYLG010039518.1:0-24486 GCA_963573385.1 Cacajao melanocephalus
GAGTAGCTGGGATTACAGGCACCCACCACCATGCCCAGCTAATTTTTGTAGTTTTAGTAGACACAGGGTTTCACCATGTTGGCAAGGCTGGTCTCGAACTCCTGGCCTCAAGTGATTCACCCACCATGGCCTCCCAAAGTACTGGGATTACAGGTGTGAGCCACCTGGCTTGGCCATCATCATTCTTTCTTTTTGTTTGAGATGGAGTCTTGCTCTGTCACCCAGGCTGGAGTGCAGTGGTGCAATCTTGGCTCACTGCAACCTCCGCCTCCCAAGTTCAAGTGATTCTCCTGCCTCAGCCTCCTGAGTAGGTGGGACTATAGGTGCGTGCCACCATGCCCGGCTAATTTTTTGTATTTTTGGTAGAGACAGGGTTTCACCATGTTAACCATGATGGTGTCCATCTCCTGATCTCGTGATCTGCCAGCTGCAGCCTCCCAAAGTGCAGGGATTACAGGCGTTAGCCACTGTGCCCGGCCCATCATTCATTTTTAATTAGCTCTGTTACCTTGGTCCCTAGAGGAATGCACTAGACTTCCTAACTTCATATTGTCAAAGCCCCTCATGGCCTGAACCTCATAGAACAGACCAATTCTCCCTTTACCTGATGGGAAGCAGCTACAAAACGGATCCAACCATCATCCAAGGAGACAACGAACTCTCCTCTTTGAAGCTGCACATTTACTTGGCCTCCTCCAAACAAGACCAGTGGGTACACAGACACCATGCTGCAGTCTCGGATGAATACCCGACTAGTTTTGATCTTCTCGTGGTACAACAGGTAGGGGCTGTCAAATTGTCTCACCTGTAACAATACACATCAGATGATGACAGTGATGTCACTGGCAACAGAAAGGGAACAGCCCACCAAGCCCATGGATTTAAATACTGCCTGTCCATTGTATGACTCCCCAAATTTATCTCCAGCCTGTGCCTTTCCTAAGCCCCAAACTAGCATGTGTGACTACCAACTTTACATCTCCTCTTAAGACATTTAATAAGCGTCTCACACTTCTTGTGTTAAAAAGAAAAAAAAAAAGCTTTTATTTTTAAAATTTTTTCATAGAGATAGGGTCTTACCATGTTGCTCAGGCTAGTCTCAAACTCCTGGGCCCCAGCAATCCTTCTGCCTTGGCCTCCCAAATTGCTGGGATTACAGGTGTGAGCCACCGCACCCAGGCTTTTTTTTTGAGATGGAATCTCTCTCTGTTGCCCAGGCTGGAGTGCAGTGGTGTGATCTCGGTTCACTGCAACCTCTGCCTCCTGGGTTCAAGTGTTCCCCTGCCTCAGCCTCCCAAGTAGCTGGGACTACAGACTTGCACTACCACACCTGGCTAATTTTTGTATTCTTACTAAATACAGGGTTTCACCATGTTGGCCAGGCTGGTCTCGAACTCCTGACATCAAGTCATCTACCCAAAGCGACCTTAGCCTCCCTAAGTGCTGGGACTACAAGTGTGAGCCACTGTACCCGGCTTATAGCTACCAACTTAGTACAAACCATTGTCATCTCACATAGACCACTGAGTGGGTGCTCTCCCCACTTCTATTTTTGCATTTTATTGTCTCTTTTCTACGCAGCAATTAAGGTAATCTTTTAAAAAAACAGTCTGGCCAGTGGCTCACATCTGTAATCCCAGCACTTTGGGAGACTGAAGCAGGTAGATCACCAGAGGCCAGGAGTTCGAGACCAGCCTAGCCAACATGGTGAGACACCATCTCTACTAAAAATGCAAAAATTAGCTGGGGGCAGTGACGCATGCCTGTAATCCCAGCTACTCGAGAGACTGAGGCAGGAGAATTGCTTGAACCTGGGAAGCGGAAGTTGCAGTGAGCTGAGATTGTGCCACTGCACTCCAGCCTGGGTGACAGAGAGATTCTGTCTCAATAAATAAATAAATAAATAAAAATAAAAATATTAAGTCCAAGTATGGCTCAAAAGCCTCCAACGGTTTCCAACGATAAAATCTAAAGTCCTTACCATGGCTACAGGTCCGCCCTGCCTGCTCCTGCCTACTCATCCCTGTGCCTCTCCCACCACTCTCATCCTTGATCATCCCACTCCACTGGCCTCTTCGAGCATTTCCTGGAACACACCAAATACACTCCCACCTTGCGGTATTTGCACTTACATCCTCTGCTGAAATGTTTCTCCTTTCTCTATATTGGCATGACTCGCTCTTCATTTAGGATTTGCTCAGTTTTCTCTTCATGGAGTTCCTCCCTGACCACCCATGTGCAAGACCCCTTTCCTGTCACTCTCTGTCTCTCTATCCTGCTCTATTTTGCTTTATAGCATTACCTGAGATTCTGTTTACTTATGCATTGCCTGTCTTCCTCACTAGAACATAAGCTCCTCGAGGGCAGAGACTGTGTCCATCTAGGTTCTTCCATATCCTTAACGGCCTACAACAGTGCCTGGCACAGAGTAGGCGCTAGTCGATATTACATGGATACATGAACGATTTGGATTCTCAAAAGAAGAGTAGTTCTTTCTTGGAGAAACAAGCAAAAAACAAAACATATATATATAAAAGCGGAGGCGTGGAGCTAACTCAGGCCTCTGATTCCTAATAGCTGAAATGGCAGATGACCTGACTCTCAAAGTCCTCTGAGCTTAGGAAAATCCTTTCTGTACCTTGTGGACACTGTCCTCAGTAGTTTCAGAGAACAGACAAGACTGAACACTTCAAACTTGGGGACATGGTATCGGAAGGGCCATGTGAAGGATCATGAGAGAGTGTGTAGTACACTCTGGCTATGAAGATTTAAGTGGGGAATTGAAATGGTCAAATATATGTTTTGTAAAGGTAATTCTGGAAGCAGAGGAGTAGAAGGTTGGAGAGAGAAAGCACCAGAAGTAAGATTATTATAGCATTTCAGGCAACTGATGTTTGGGGTTTGAGCTAAGGAAGTGGCAGTGGGGATAAAAGGCAAATCTTAGAGATATCAAAAAGGAGGCATTGCTGGGACCTGGTGACCAGCTGGACTGGAGTGAGAAAAGAGTGGGATCTATGTGACTTCAGGGTTCTGATTTTGATGGTATCATTCCAAAGACAGTACAGAAAGAGAAAAGTGGATTGGGGATAATGAGTTTGATTTTTCAGCTTTTATGTTTGAGATGACTAAAAGACTTCTACCTGATGTTTTCCAGCAGGAAAGCTCATAAAAAAACTGCAGGTCTGGAGAGATAGTCTGTGTCTGTGTGTAAGTGGCGGTTGGGATGTGTAAGTGATGTTGTGCCTTTGGTGGTTCGGAAAGAGTGCATGATGGTGAGAGATAAGGACAAAGGATAGAACGACTGTTACAGAGCAAAGGAAGAGAAGCTAATAAAGGAGATAGAGGGGGTGACCAGAGAGAGAGAGAAGAAAGTGATATTTCAGAAGCAAAAATAACATCAAGGAGAATTTCAAGAAGAAGAGAGATTAGCAATGTCAAATACCATGTGAGAGGTGATATGATGAGGACCAAGGGATGGCACTAGCTTTGACAACTAATAAGTGATTGTAACCTCTGATAGGTTTAGTGAAGTGGTGGGGGCAGAAGCCTCCCAGTGGGAGGCTGAGAGCTGAGGAAATGAGATCAGCAAGAATAGGTCATTCATTCCCTTTTAAGGCACAGATTCAGTGATGTAATTAGCTCATGACTTCAATTACCATTGCAAAGAAACAATTTTATATCTGAGCAGGCTTGAGCACTTTTTGGTATTCAGTAGAATTTTCTTCACATGGAAATAGTCTTTCCAGAAATAGTCCAATTTCCAGTCTGTTTATTCTTATTCAATCTTCCTAAGTCAGTGGTGCTGCTGGGTACACCAAGTGATAGAACAAGGTGTGGCTGAATTTAAGGAATTGTGTTTCCTACCCAAGGACAACCTGTAAACATAAGTATACATCACGCTTCTGACCTGATAGTTCACTGATGAAGGGTGAATGTGTACATAGCCATCGTTCTTGGTGACAAACTTCAACTCAGCTGATTTTGGTTGCATTCTGACAGCTCCAGTACTGGTCTTCTGAAATTTCCCTTCTGGGCTTTTCACCTAAACAACAAGTATTTGTAAAAATAGACATATATGTATTCTGATAGAAAGTATCTCTTGGCACAAAAGCACAAAACCAGTCTCGCTCAGTTTTGCTTGAATGGCTTTCCTGTTTCTTCCCTTTCTTTCTTATTTTGTTTCCCTCTGAAAGCAAAATAAGCATATGCCTTTTTTTCAATTTTTTTTTTTTTTTTTTTTACCACCAAGAAGTGTGAATATAGGTGCAGTGGCTCTGGGTGACTATACCACATAGCAGCCAGGTGGGGGAAATCTATATTGATATTTTGGGTCTGTACTGATGATCAGGTGCAGTGACCCATATGACAACACTGGACCAGAGATCTGAGTATGAATCCCAATCCCAAAAACATTTCTTGGTGGTGGTTCTTTTTTCCGTTTTTTTTTTTTTTTTTTTTTTTTTTTTAGGTGGCGTGTCTGCCTCTCAGGCCAGAGTGCAGTGGTGCAATTTCGGCTCACTGCAACCTCTGCCTCCCTGGTTCAAGTGATTCTTCCTGCCTTAGGCTCCCGAGTTGCTGGCAATACAGGTGTGCACCACCACACCCAGCTAATTTTTGCATTTTTAGTAGACATTGGGTTTTACCATGTTGGCCAGGCTGGTCTTGAACTCCTGACCTCAAGTGATCTGCCTGCCTTGGCCTCCCAAAGTGCTGGGATTACATGTGTGAGCCATCGTGCCCAGTCTGGTAAATTTTTTTTTTTTTTTGAGATACAGTCTTGCTCTGTCACCAGGCTGGAGTGCAGTGGTGCAATCTTGGCTCACTGCAACCTCCGCCTCCTGGGTTCAAGCAATTCTTCTGCCTCAGCCTGCTGAGTAACTGGGACTACAGGCACACACCACCACTCCCAGCTAATTTTTGTACTTTTAGTAGAGACAGGGTTTCACCATGTTGATCAGGATGGTCTTGATCTTTTGACCTTGTGATCCGCCTGCCTTGGCCTCCCGAAGTGCTGGTATTACAGGCATGAGCCACTGTGCTCAGTCAGTAAATATAATTTTAATCTTCTCTTCCAAATGTATATTTATATGTGGAAAACCATAAATACATAATATAAATATCTTGGAAATGATGTATTTTCCATGATGTCTTGAAAATAAACATATGTCTTGAAACTAAAATAGAATCATTTTTTATAGCCTACTTTTCTAAACCTAATATATTAAGGACATTTTTCCATGTTGTGACATATTTTCCTAAAACATAAATTTTGATGGGTATATAAGACCTTATATGAAGTTATAATAATTTAACCAATAAATTCCCTGTTATAGCAAATATAGATTGTCTGCAATTATAAACAGTGCTGAAATGAATATTCTCCTAGCTGTATCTTTGTGAATATATGCAATTATTTCATAATAATAAATCCCTAGAAATAAAACTGCTATCTAGAAAGGGGGTATAAACTTATATTTCAACCATCCAGAGTAAGAGTACTCATTTTGGGGGGTTCATGACAGCAACAGCATTATATTATTTATTTGCATTATTATCAAACAATAATTTATTTATTTATTTTTGGTAGAGATGGGGTCTTGCTGTGTTGCCCGGGCTGGTCTTCAACTTCTGGCCTTAAGCAATCCTCCTACCTTGGCCTCCCAAAATGTTAGGACTATATGTATTGAGCCACCTTACCTGGCCTATTTTGTATTTTAGGAATAGGGTCTCTCTGTGTTGCCCAGGCTGGAGTGCAGTGGCTATTTACAGGCACAATCATAGCTAACTGTAGCCTTGAACTCCTGGGCTAAAGTGGTCCTCCTATCTTAGCCTCCCAAATTACTGAGACTACCAGTGCATGCCACCATGCCTGGCAGTGTTATAATTTTTAAACAGTTTTGCCTATTTATTCATTTATTATTTTTTGAGACAGGGTCTCACTCTGTCACCCCAGCTGTAGTACAGTGGCACAATCATGGCTCACTGAAGCCTCAACTTCCAAGGTTCAAGTTATCTTCTCACCTCAGCCTTTTGAGTAGCTGGGACTACAGGCATGCACCACCATGCCTGGCTAACTTAAAAAATTTTTTGTAGAGACAAGATCTCGCTGTGTTGCTCAAGCTGGTGTCAAACTCCTGGGACCATGTGATCTTCTCACCTCTGCCTTCCCAAGTGCCAGGTGCCACAATGCCCAGTCCAGTTTTGCCAATTTCAAAAGTAAAAAGAGGCTGTTTCAATTTGCATTTCTTCTTACTATTAACACTGAATGTAATTTTTGTGTATGTATTATTGGTTCAATCATGTCCTTTGCCCACTTTTCTATTAGGTTCTATCGGATCTTTTATTTAGTCTTCTTTTTTTTTTTTTTTGATCGTCATTTTATAGCTCCCTACTATAGCTGCCCCTGACCCTTCCCTCTGATGACTACTTTTGCAGGCTTCAGGGGGACCAGGGAACAAAGCTGGGGCCTGGCAGCCCCACTACACTGTCAGCTGGTGAGAACAAGTCACAATTACAAATTATTACAATAATTAGTGCCTGTACTTGGGGAATCTGCAAAGTGAGGAGGCCCCAGCTCCCCACTGTACGGGGTCTATTTGGCAGTGACCTTGCTCTGGAGATGATATTCCTTCATCCTGAGGGAACTGATGTTGATGAGGCTGGTGGCATTGATTGGCTTATAATTGCCCTGCATGTTCATGCTCACCAGCTCCCCATTGTAGAGTGACAGTGGGGACTCCTGGCAGAGGATGTACACCTGGCCCCTGAAGATGGACAGCTGCACTTTTCCTTCCACTTGCTCCTAGGACTTGGAGATGCAGTGGCAAGCAAATTTACACTCAGGGCTGTGCCAGAAACTGGTGTACACCAACTCAGCAAATTTCAAGCCCAGGCCTTGCTTGATTTTGTGCACTTCCTGGTCCACGGCAAAGGCCTCAATGTCTAAATTAGGGTGGTAAAGAATGGTGCCTGCTGGGGTCCCATAGATACCTCAGGAGTTCATTTCAATGAGGCGGTTTTCCACGATGTCTATACAGCCCACGCTGTGCTTGCCTGAGACTTCATTCAGGTACATGAAGAGCTGCAAGGAGATCTGGTGGGTGGTGCTATCCCTGATGTTGGTCACCTTCACGGAAAACTGTTTTTTTACTCAATCTTGAGAATGTCAGGGGTGCTGGGGGCTTTGGCCTCATCCTGGGTCTTTGTGTAGAGACCTGAAGGTGCTTGGTTCTTGGAGTTCTCCAAGATTCCAGTCTCATAGCTGATGTGCATGAGGTTCTCGTCCATGCTCCATGGGTTCTTTGGAGTGACTGGGATGGGAATGCTATGTTTCTTTGTGTATTTCATCAGATCATTGCAGCCCTTGAACCGGCTACAGAACTTGGGCATCCTTTAGGGAGCAATGACCTTAACCTGGGGGCCCAGCGAGTAGCAGGTGAGCTCAAACTGGACCTGATCGTTCCTCTTTCCCGTGGCACTGTGGGACACATAGTTGGCCCCCTCCCGCTGGGCAATTTCCACTTGTTTGCGGGTGATGCAGGGCCTGGTGAGAGAGGTGCCCAGGAGGTAGCGGTCCTCATACACTGCACTGAACTGGATGGCCAGCCAAATGAACTCCTCCACAAACTCCTTGCTGACATCCTCAATGAACATTTTTCTGGTCCCAAGGTTCAGCGCCTTCTTCCTGGCTTCCTCGAAGTCTTCCTTCTGGCCGATGTTGGCTAGGTAGGAAATGACATCATAGCCTTGTGCCTTCAGTTAAATGAGGAGGTATCTAGTACCACTGTAGGCCAGAAACATGGAGCCTTTGCTGGACATGGCATCTGTTTTTTTGTTTTGTTTTGTTCTGTTTTGTTTTTTGGAGACAGATTTCACTCTGTTGCCCAGGCTGGAGTGCAGTAGCACAATCTTAGCTCACTGCAACCTCCACCTTCCAGGTTCAAGCAATTCTCCTGCCTCAGCCTACTAAGTAGCTGGGATTACAAGTGCGTGCCACCACGCTTGGCTAATTTTTGTATTTGTAGTAGAGACGGGGTTCCACCATGTTGGCCAGGCTGGTCTTAAACTCCTGACTTCATGATCCTCTTGCCTCAGCCTCCCAAAGTGCTGGGATTATAGGCATGAGCCACCACGCCTGGCCTGGACATAGCATCTGGGATTGGAGGTGTGAGTTCTCAGCATCTAGAATCTGTCTTCACAGCTTAGTGAACCACTTGGGGCCTGGGCACAGTGGCAGGCGATAGAGTAGGGCCCTGGTCTTTCATATTGATGAATTCTTAGACACAGTCAGATCTATTACCTTTTCCTTTTTGGTTTAGCCTCAAAACTATATTATCACCTAAAACTTCTTTTTTTAATTTATTATTTATTATTATTATTATTTTAAAGACGGGGTTTCACCATATTGGTCAGGCTGGTCATGAACTCCCGACCTCAGGTGATCCGCCCGCCTTGGCCTCCAAAGTGCTTGGATTACAGGCGTGAGCCACCACGCCCGGCCTACTATTATTTTTTGAGATGGAGTCTCGATCTGTAGCCCAGGCTGAAATGCAGTGGCATGATCTGGGCTCACTGCAACCTCCGCCTCCTGGGTCCTGGTTCAAGCAATTCTCCTGTCTCAGCTTCCCAAGTAGCTGGGATTACAGGCACATGCCATCATGTCCAGCTAATTTTTCTATTTTTAGTAGAGATGGGGTTTCACCATGTTGGTTGGGCTGGTCTTGAACTTCTGACTTTGTGATCCACCCACCTTAGCCTCCCAAAGTGCTGGGATACAGGCGTGAGCCCCCGTACCTGGTCTTTTTTATTTGTATTTTATTTTACTTTTTTCCCTGACAGAGACATGTTCTGTTGCCCAGGCTGGAGTGCAGTGGTGCGATCTTGGCTCACCACGACCTCCGCCTCCTGGGTTCAAGCAATTCTCCTGCCTCAGCCTCCCACGTGGCTGGGACTACAGGCGCCTGCCACCACGCCCAGCTAATTTTTGTATTTTTAATAGAGATGGGGTTTCACTATGTTGGCCAGGCTGGTCTCAAACTCCTGACCTTGTGATCTGCCTGCCTTGGCTTCCCAAAGTGCTGGGATTATAGGCATGAGCCACTGTGCCCAGCCCCAAACTTCTTATACCACATTTATGTTCTTTGTTTCTACATTTTAAGTCTCCAAATGATTTTTTCCCCACATTCTTTTTTTTTTCTTTTTCTTTTTTTAGAGACAGGGTTTTGCCATGTTGCCCAGGCTGGTCTCAAACTCCTGAGCTCAAGCAATCCACCCACCTCAGCCTCCTAAAGTGCTGGGATTACAGGCATGAGCCAATGTTCCTGGCCCCCACATTTTTTTTAAATAATCTTTTTATTTTGAAGTAATTATAGACTCATAGGAAGCGGCAAAATAGTACCGAGTTCCATGTACCCTTCACCCAGCTTCCACCAACGGTCAGACCTTACATTACTACAGTATAATATCAAAACTAGTAAATCTATATCCAAATTTCTTTTTTTTCCCTTTCATAAACCCACTACAAAGCACAAACAAATTTTTAAAAGTACATTTCAAGTGGTTTGAAAAGCATTCAAGTGCTAAGCAGAAAATGAGCCATAAATCAATCAGATGTTAACTGAGGGTTTAATAAAAAAAGTTAAGGCTTTGAAAAATGATTCAGTATTCTGCCAAATTAAAACTCTTTGGGGGAAAATGGAGTCTTGTTAGGGATGGATAATCAAAACTCAGGTAAAAGTCCAAGAGCACACTCAGGTAGGGTTTCCAGAAGGCTGGCCACAGGTGATCTTATGGCAAAGCACTGATTTATTATTTACTTTTATTCCAGAGTAAGGGGTGTAAGATAAACTATAGTTGAATCAAGTTTGCAACTAACATAGAAAGTTAGTTATGTATAGGCTGGCCGACTCACATTTATGTCTATTTTAATTTTTGGAATATCACATGTCAGAGGCTTAAAAATTTTATACAATAAATGCATTATTGTATAATGTATCCAAACAGGTTTGCGGAACTGAAGGATTAGAAATGTATACTAAGTTTAAAAGGGTGTATATGTGTGCACACATGTGTATATATATCTTTGTAAGATAATTAATGTGTACATCTTAAATCACTTGGCTACAAATCAAACAAAAAAATCGAAGGATCTAGGAAAAATGTTTTGTTACCTGCACCACATTTGGATACAAAGCAGCACACAGCATTGCTGATATCAGCTTGGGGTTCTCAGCATTTGAGTTTGCCTATGAGAAAAGTATGGCGTTAATTAACAAGTAATATGGCTTTTTTTTTTAGACAGAGTTTTGCTCTGTCACCTAGGCTGGAGTGCAGTGGTGCCATCTCGGCTCATTGCAACCTCTGCCTTCTGGGTTCAAGCGATTCTCCTGCCTCAGCCTCTTGAGTATCTAGGATTACAGGCATGCACCACCACGCTTGGATCATTTTTGTATTTTTACAAGATGTAGGGTTTCACCATGTTGGCCAAGCTGGTCCCGAACTCTTGACCTCAAGTGATTCAGCCACCTCTCAAAGTGCTGGGATTACAGGCGTGAGCCACTGCACCCAGCTCTAATATGGCTATTTCTGTCTATGCCCTAGAATTTACCATCTTATTACATTTGATCTCTATCTTAAAGCAAAAAAGAGCATCTAATTTCTATCTCTTTGCTAGAAAAACTATTTTTAAATAAAAAACAAATCTACTGGACTACAGTCACATCGAACCCACTCCAAGGAGCCTACAATGACTTTCTAGACTTTTGCAAAGCAGTTACAAAGCCAGTGTTCCTAAGTATAAGTAGAGAAAGAAATTCGGGTTCTTGAGATGTTCAGAACCTCCAGAAAGTACTGACTGCATTCAGAACCGGGGCAACAGGTTCATCTTACAGAAGTGTTCTTCCTATAGTTATAGAAAAAACTGACCTTTGTTAGAAAAAATGCTGGCCTGATTTGAGAAAATTCTACTGGAAATCTGTTCTACCTCTTACAAATTTATCAAGAACCAGTGTGAAATTTTAAAAACAAAAACAACAGCAACGGTGGACAGAAAACCCTCTATTCTTATGGGTGTTAGCTGATACTTTAAAAAAAATATTTTTATACTTTTTTCTTTTTTTTTTTTTTGAGACAGGGTCTGTCTCTGTCACCCAGGCTGGAGTGCAGTGTCTCAATCTCAGCCCACTGCAACCTCTGCCTCCTGGGCTCAGATCATTCTCCCACCTTACCCTCCCATGTAGCTGGGACTACAGGTGGTACACCACCATGCCTGGCTAATATTTTTTGTATGTTTTTGTAGAAATGGGGGTTTCACCATGTTGCTCTGGCAGGTCTCGAACTCCTGAGCTCAAGCAATCCACCCACCTCAGCCTCCTAAAGTGTTGGGATGATAGGCATGAGCCACTGTGCCAGGCCAGCTGATACTTATTTGTGCAAAGTAGAAAATCAAGAATGCCATTGACCCACTGCTCAAAAGGTTATGTGAAGAAGAATGTCTACAAGTGTTCCCAGGTTAAGATTGTATTTAGGTGCTAATCAAAGAGAAATAAGAACCAACTCCACATTCTTTACCTCTTCTCCTGTGGCATCTAAGACACCATCTCCTCCTTGGGCCCTTTTCTCAATTTCTCTTGCTCTGAGCCCTTCCCTTGCAAACCCTATATCCGATAATAGTTCTGTGAATTGTCGTTTGAGGCTGGCCATTTCCTGAAAGAAGTGGAAAAACCTTTAAGCAAGGGCATCAGTATAACAAAGTGTTCAGTCTTACAAAAATGAGCGACTACAAAAATGCATTATATCAGAGGATAGCAATGAGGCTCAGGTGGATTCATCACTCAGGGATGAAGATGATCTTGTCTGGTCATTTCCAAGAGGCTGTTTTCACTTACACAAACTGGCAGGCAGAGAGAAACAGTTATGCAGAAATACAAAAATTCAGTAAAACCAAAGATCACTTATTTAACTCTAGATTACAATTTTAAACACTTTCATTGGATTTTGGGTAGGCCTGATTTTCCACGAAATTCTTAGGACAGCAAAAAATGCAGTTCGTTTTGACTGGAATTCCAACTCCAGGTGCTCAGCACTGTCTACTATCTAGCTTTTCCTACTTGCGTTTCTGCTCCTGTCCTCTTAGTTCCTTACTCAGGCCTAGAGTGGTTAGCGCTCTTGGTGGAACTCAGCAAAATGTTTCCTCTTTCTCCTACTTTACGGTCTTGCTGGCTCATATCTTTTCCTAGGAATAGGGACATCATTGAGTGGTTTAAGATTTTTTCTTTTTTTGAGACGGAGTCTCACTCTGTCGCCCAGGCTAGAGTGCACGATCTTGGCTCACTGCAGCCTCTGCCTCCTGGGTTCAAGCGAGGGTCCAAGTGATTCTCCTGTCTCAACTCTCGAGTAGCATAGCTACTTGGGATTACAGGCACACACCACTACGCCCAGCTAATTTTCGTATTTTAAGTAGAGATGGGGTTTCACCATGTTGGCCAGGCTGGTCTCGAACTCCTGACCTCAGGTGATCTGCCCACCTCAGCCTCCCAAAGCACTGGGATTATAGGCATGAGCCACCACACCTGGCTGTGGTTTACTATTTAGACATTCCTTTTACCGGCTGAGCACAAATGTGAGAAAGAAAGCACAAACTTCTTTCTCTTGTGGCTGCTGTTCTCATACAGGCAGCACATCAGACAAAGAGAAGGTGATAATGATTATTCAAGGAACTGAAAGCTAAGCAACACTGCCCTGTCTCTCAATGACGGTTTAAGTATTTTCTTGGAATGGCTCAAGTATACACTGATAACTAGAATATAACTGAGTTAAATATACCACAGTTTCTATTTCATGACAAAGTTTTAATTGAAATCTTAATAAAAATAATCCTACAATCTAAGCTGGAGTTTAGTGAAAAGATGCAACTCTTGTTTGATGGCCCTTATAAGTCACAGAAAAATCTACACATATGATAATGAAAAATAATAAATAAATTTAGTAGGAAATGTAATTTAAAAGAAATAGCCTCATTTTATATTTAAGCATTTTAATGACTTGAGAAAATATTTCTTAGTGCCCTGTACATATAAATACCCCCCTTTGACTGGTGATTTTCAGCCTCCCAAGTAGCTGGGACCACAGGCGTGTACCATCACGCCTGGCTAATTTTTATATTTTTTGTAGAGATAGGGTTTCACCATGTTGCCCAGCCTGGTCTCAAACTCCTGGGCTCAAGGGTTCTGCCTGTCTTGGCTTCCCAAAGTGCTGGGATTATAGGCATGAGCCACTGTGCCGGGCTCTAAAATCTTTGAGTAAAATATGCCTTGCAAAGATGTGTGCCATTATTATTTTGGCTTCTCATACCACTTTGGAATTTATTTATTTATTTTTTTGAGACAGAATCTCGCTCTGTTGCCCAGGCTGGACTGGAATGGCGCAATCTCAGCTCACTGAAACCTTCGTCTCCTGGGTTCGAGCAATTCTCGTGCCTCAGCCTCTCAAGTAGCTGGGATTACAGGTATGCACCACCATATCCAGCTAATTTTTTATATTTTTAGTAGAGATGGGGTTTTCCTTTGTTGGCCAGGCTGGTCTTGAACTCCTGGCCTCAAGTGATCTGCCTGCCTGGGCCTCCCAAAGTGCTGGGATTACATGTGTGAACCATAGCACCTGGCCTCATACCACTTTGGAAGAACACCTAAAACATTGTTGCAACAGGGAACAGAAGCCTGTCTACATTACATAGAAGATAAGAAATTTTTTGTTTTTATTTTTTGAGACAGGGTCTCCCTCTGTTGCCCAGGCTGGAGTGCAGTAGGGCATTCACGGCTCACTGTAGTCTTGACCTTCCAGGCTCAAGTAATCCTCCCACCTCAGCCTCTGGAGTAGATGGAATTACAGGCTCATGTCACTAGGTCTGGCTAATTTTTGTATTTTTTGTAGAGATGGGGTTTTGCCATGTTTCCCAGGCTAGTCTCAAATGCCTGGGCTCCAGCAGTCCTCCCACCTCATCCTCCTAAAGTGCTGGGATTATAGGTGTGAGCCACCATGCTGGGCTAAACATTTTGTTGTATGATCATTATATTCACATAGTAGGTTCTGATGGAGATAAGAAAAATTAACAAAACCTGGTTCAATATTAGTTCTTTGGTTTTGGGGAGAGGGCAAGGGGATTAGAGATAGCCATGGACCACTTTGAAAATCTGATGAAAGCTATTCTCTCCAGAATAATGCACATATGTATAAGCATACAATTTTGTATACATTTTCAGGGGTTTAGGGATTAAGGTTAAGAATGCCTGGTGTAATTACTGAAAAAACGGACTACCAGTAAGCAGCAATCTTCAGAGTACCTGTGTTCTACCCTATCCTCCACATAAGTAAACAAAATTTCACCGCAAAGAGGAAAAGGAGGTCAGTGGAAAGGTTCAGCACAGAAAGTCTGATGCCACAGTGCAGGAGTCCGTTTTACACGGCTGGTGAAGCCAAACATTCCAGAAATAACATTTGTGATGTTAAGACAGGACACATGAGACAAAGTCGCAGCACCCTCTGGTGAACTACTCTAATATAAAACGAAGAAAAGAAACGGCCACAGACACAACTCACCTGCAGAACTCTTCCGGACAAGAAGTTTTGTCTGCAGTAATTATAACTTGCACGCACACCTTCTTTTGTACTCAGTTGCCATCCCTAAATTTTGGAGAAAATCAAGCTGAACTTACTCAGTCTTTAGTGCGAACGCTGGTAATAAAACTAAGCTAGCAGGTTATATGCTTACCTTATACGCTCGTAGAAGGGCCAGATAATCGCTGTTTGCGAATGCAAATTCCAGTTTTTTCTGGTTAGCTTCTTCTTTTTTATCCCAGGGAGATACCTAAAGGAGGGAGGAAAATCATGTTTAAAGAACACTTTTTTTTTTTAAGACAGGGTCTTGTTCTGTTGCCCAGACTGGAGTGCAGTGGTATGATCATAGCTCACTGCAACCTTGATCGCCCAGGCTTAAGCAATCCTCCTGCCTCAGCCTCCCTGGTAGCTGGGACTACAGGTGTGCCCTAGGATGTCAGCTACTCAGGAGGCTGAGACACAAGAATCACTTGAGCCTAGGAAGTAAAGGCTGCAGTGAGCCATGTTTGTGCCACTGCACTCCAGCCTGGGTGACAGAGTGAGACTCTGTCTCAAAAAATATATATATTTTATTGATAAAAAGTGCTATCAATCATCTGAGCCTTCAGCAAGTTGTACATTTTGTCTTGCCTCAATGTTGATGGCTGCTGATTGATCAGGATGATGGATGCTGAAAGCTCAGGTGGTTGGGGCAATTTCTTTCTTTCTTTTTTTTTTGAGAGGGAGTCTAGTCTCACTTTGTCACCTAGGCTGTAGAGGCACAATTTTGGCTCACTGCAGCCTCCGCCTCCCAGGCTCAAGCGATTCTCCTGTCTCAGCCTCCTGAGTAACTGGGATTATAGAAGTGCACCACCATGCCCAGCTAATTTTGTATTTTTAGTAGAGACAGGGTTTCACCATGTTGGCCAGGCTGGTCTCAAACTCCTGACCTCAAATGATCCACTCCCCTAGGCCAGCAATTTCTTCCTTTCTTTTTTTCCCCCTAAGAAGTGCTGAAGGAAAGCAATTTCTTAAGACAACAATGAAGTTTTCTGTATCAACTGATTCTTCCTTTCACAAAAGATTTCTCTGTAGTATGCAATGCCGTTTGAGAGCATTTTACTCACAACAGAACTTCTTTCAAAATTGGAGTCAGTCCTCTCAAACCCTGCCACTTGCTTTATTAACTAAGTTTATGTAATATTCTATTTTTTATTTTTAATTAAAAAAATAATTTTAAAAATGACACGGGGTCTCACTATGTCACCTAGGCTGGTCTCAAACTTCTGGGTTCAAGCAACCTACTCACCTTGGCTTCCCAAAATGTTGGGATTACAGGTGTAAGCCATCATGCCCAGTCAAAGGTTTTCAATTTACTTTACACAGATCCATCAGGTGAATCATTATCTATAGCAGCTATAGCCTTACAAAATATATTTCTTAAATATTAAGACTTGAAAGTCAAAATTACTCCTTGATATAGGGTTTGCAGAATGGATTTTGTATTAGTAGGCACAAAAACAACATTAATCTCGCTGTACATCTCCATTGGAGCTCTTGGGCACATTGTCAGTGAGCAGTAATATTCTGAAATCTTTTTTTCTAAGCTTCTTAATAGTGGGCTTAAAATATTTAGTAAACCGGCCGGGCATGGTGGCTCACACCTGTAACCCCAGCACTTTGGGAGGCCAAGGTGGGTGGATCACCTGAGATTGGGAGTTCGAGACCAGCCTGACCAACATGGAGAATCCCCATCTCTACTAAAAATACAAAATTAGTGGGTATGGTGGCGCATGCCTGTAATCCCAGCTACTTGGGAGGCTGAGGCAGGAGAATCGCTTGAACTCGGGAGGAAGAGGTTGCAGTGAGCCGAGATCACATCATTGCACTCCAACCTGGGCAACAAGTGAAATTTTGTCTTAAAAAAAAAAATTTAGTAAACCATGCTGTAAACAGATGTAATGTCATGCAGGCTTTCTTGTTCAATTTATAGGGCATAGGCAAAGTAGATACAGCATAATTCTTAAGGGACTTAGGAGTTTTGAAATGGTAAATGAACATTGGCTTCAATGTAAAGTCACCAGCTGCATTAGCCCCTAACTCATGAAAGTCAGCGTCAGCCTGGCCTTTGAAGTTTTGAAGCCAGGCATTTGCTTCTCCTCTTTTTTTGTTTTGTTTTGTTTTGAGACTGAGTTTTGCTTGTCGCCCAGGTTGAAGTGCAATGGTGCAATCTTGGCTCACCACAACCTGCCTCCCAGGTTCAAGCGATTCTCCTGCCTCAGCCTCCTGAGTAGCTGGGATTACAGGCATGCACAACCACGCCTGGCTAATTTTGTATTTTTAGTAGAGGCGAGGTTTTTCCATGTTGGTCAGGCAGGTCTCGAACTCTTAACCTCAGGTGATCCACCCACCTCAGCCTCCCAAAGTGCTGGGATTACAGGTGTGAGCCATTACGCCTGGCTTGCTTCTCCTCTTTAGCTATGAAAATATCTAGATGGCACCTTCTTCCTTCAGAAGGCTATTTCATTGATACTGAAAATTTATAGGCCGGGCACAATGGCTCATACGTCTAATCCTAGCACTTCGGGAGGCTATGGTGGGCACATTGCTTGAGCTCACGAGTTCGAGACCAGTCTGGGCAACGTGGTGAAACCCCGTCTCTACAAAAAATACAAAAATTAGCTGGGTGTGGTGGCACATGACTGTAGTCACAGCTACTCGGGAGGCTGAGGTGGAAAGATGGCTTAAGCCTGGCAGGCAGAGGTTGCAGTGAGCCGAGAATGTACCACTACGCTCCAGCCCGGGCAACAGAGCCAGACTTTGTCTCAAAAGAAAAAAAAGAAAAAGAAGAAGAAGAAATCTGTTGTTGGCATAGCCACCTTCATCAGTTAGATCTTGTGTAACTTTGCTGCAGCTTCCACTTGCTGCTTCACCTTGCACTCTTACGTTATGGAGACAGCTTCCTTCCATAAACCTCATCAACCAACCTCTGCTAGTTTCCAACTTTTCTTTTGCAGCTTCTTCACTTTTCTCAGCCTTCATAGGGTCTTGGATTAGGCTTTGGCTTAGGGAATGTTGTGGCTGGTTTCATCTTCCATTCAGACCACTAAAACTTTCTCCATATTCAGACTACTAAAATTTTCTCCATATCAGCAATAAGGCTCTTTTGCTTTCTTATCATTTGTGTGTTCACTGGACACATGAATGGAATAGCACATTTAATTTCTTTCAATAACTTTCCCTTTATTTATTTTATTTTTGAGACAGTCTCACTCTGTCATCCAGGATGGAGTAGAGTGGCGCGATCTTGGTTCAATGCAACCTCTGCCTCCCTGGTTCAATCAATTCTCGTGCCTTAGCCTCCCGCGTAGCTGGGACTACAGGCCAGCACCACCACGCTCGGGTGATTTTTGTATTTTTAGTAGAGTCGGGGTTTGCCATGTTGGCCAGGCTACTGTTGATCTCCTGGCCTCAAGTGATCTGCCCATATTGGCCTCACAAAATGTTGGGATTACAGGTATGAGCCACCGCCCCTGGCCAAGAACTTTTGCTTTAAATTTATAACTTGGCTAACTGGTGCCAAGAGGCCTAGCTTTTCAGCCTATCTTGGCTTTTGACATGTCTTCCTTTCTCACTAAGCATAATCATTTCTAGCTTGTGACTTAAAGTGAGAGATGTGTGAGTCTTACTTTCACTTGAACACTTAGAGGCTATTGTTGCATTTTTAACTGGCCCAGTTTCAACAAAGCTGTGTCTCAGGGAATAGGGAGGCTCAAAAAGAGGGAGAGTGACTGGGGAAAGGCCGGTCGGTGGAGCAGTCAGAACACAGGTGACATTTATCAATTAAGTTCACTGTCTTACATGGATGCAGTTCACACACCCCAAAACAATTACAACAGTAATGTCAGAGATCACTGATCACATATCACCATAACAGATATAATAAATAAGTTTAAAATATTGTGAGAATTACCAAAATGTGATAGAGACATGAAGTGAGCACATGTTGTTGGAAAAATGGCACTGACAGATTTGCTCAACACAGGAGTCACCACCAACCTTCAATTTGTAAAAAATGCAACATCTGCAAGGTACAATAAAGCTAGGCATAATAAAGTAAGGTATGCCTGTAGTGAGTTATACACTTTATTTTTTATAGTTTTTGAGACAGAGTCTCACTCTGTCACCAGGCAGGAGTGCAGTGGCATGATCTCAGCTCACTGCAACCTCCGCCTCCTGGGTTCAAGTGATTGTCCTGTTTCACCTCCCGAGTAGCTGGTACTACAGGCGTGCACCACCACACCCGACTAATTTTTGTATTTTTAGTAGCGACAGGGTTTCACCATGTTGGCCAGGATGGTCTCAATTTCTTGACCTCGTGATCCACCTGCCTCAGCCTCCCAAAGTGCTGGCATTACAGGCGTGAGTCACCACGCCTGGCTGAGTTGTACACTTTAAATGGGTAAACTGTACGATATATAAATCATATTTCAACAAAGCAGTCTTTAAAAATGGCTCAATATAGTTATTGGTTTTTAAAATCAGAGACAGCTTTTGTTGGTTTGCATTTTCTGATTTTTCTATAATGAACAAGTATAACAGATGCAACAGAAAGCACGTCTGGATTATTATTATTATTATTATTATTATTATTGGAGATGGAGTCTCACTCTGTGTCCAGGCTGGAGTGCAGTGGCGCTCTTGGCTCGGCGCAACCTCCGCCTTCCTGAGTTCAAGTGATTCTCCTGCCTCAGCCTTCCAAATAGCTGGGACTACAGGCACGCATCACCACGCCTGGCTAATTTTTTGCATTTTTAGTAGAGATGGGGTTTCATCATGTTGGCCAAGCTGGTCTCAAACTCCTGACTTCAAATGATTTGCCCACCTCAGCCTCACAAAGTGCTAGGATTACAGGCATGAGCCACTGTGCCTGGCCTGAATTACTTTTAGTAAGTTATATCTCCAGTTCTTAGTCTTTATTTGGGGGATGGATCTCTTTGAGGACTGGATGACATTGTGCCCTAAAAAATCTTTTTGTTTGTTTTGTTTTTGTCTTTTCAGAAATTTAATTTTTGACCTTTTCCCTCCTGTGTAGATGTGCCCTAAAAAATTCATATCTAACATTCAAGCAAATTTTTAGGGGGCTCACATGCCCCCGATTTCCCCATGGTCCTTTTAGAGACCTATGTATGTTATAAACTCCAGTTTAGATGAATGTTGTTTACTTACAAAAGGAGACTTAAAAGCCAAACTGGCAGCAATGGTGAGAGCAGGATCCAAACAGCGGAAGATAGACCCAAACAACATTAGTTTGCCAATTCTCACATCCACGGGCAGAGAGGCCAAGTGATACCCAAGAGGGGTCAATTTTTCATCTGGAGTTAATGCTCCCAAGTCTCGTAATCGTATTTTTGATGCACGAAGAGAATCAGTGTGTGGAGGTTCAATGAGCCGAGAAAACACAGATTGGAGATTATGAGCATTAAACATCTCTAAAATCTTAATTCTGAAAAGAAAACAAAATGATAATTTGTCAATTTTATTTCTGGTAGGATGACACAGAGGAATAATTTCTTTTGTGAGTGAGAATAACTTACAAGTTTAAATAAAAATTTCTAAAATCTGTTTTCTACTTCTACCAATAAACTACAAAAGCACTTTCAGATTCTGAAACTTACTCATATTCAGAATTAAATCCTCTCTAAAAACTTTCAAAATGCTTCTTTCCATAATAGTAGGATCAAATTATGAAATAGAGTTCATGACAAAAGATAATAAGTGTTGGCAAGGATGTGGAGAACTTGGAATCCCGCACATTGTTGGTGGGAATGTAAAATGATGCAACCACTATGGAAAACAGGACAGAGATTCCTCAAAAAATTAAAAATAGAACTACCATATGATCCAGCAACCCCACTTCTGAGTATACATCCAAAAGAATTGAAGTCAGAATCTTGCAGAGAGGCCAGGCGCAGTGACTCACGCCTGTAATCCCAGCACTTTGAAAGGCTGAGGTGGGTGGATCATTTGAGGTCTGGGGTTCAAGACCAGCTTGGCCAACATGGTGAAACCCCATCTCTACTAAAAATACAAAAATTAGCCAGGTGTAGTGGTGAGCCTGTAATCCCAGCTACTCAGGAGGCTGAGGCAGGAGAATCACTTGAACTCGGAGGTACAGCCTGCAGTGAGCCAAGATCACTGCACTCCAGCCTGGGTGACTGAGCAAGACTCTGTCTCCAAAAAAAAAAAAAGAATCTTGTAGAAATACTTGTACTCCTGTGTTCACTGTAGTATTATATTATTATATTCACAATCGCCAAGATGTGGAAACAACCTAAACGTCCACTGACAGATGAGTGGATAAAGAAAGTGCAGTATATTGGAATGGAGCATTCCCACCCAAAAAAAGAAAACAAACAAAAAAAAAAAAAAAAAAAGAAAGAAAAGTGCAGTATATATGGAATACTATTCAGGCTTAAAAAAGGAAGAAGTTCTGCCATATCCAACAGCATGGATGAAACCTTGAGGACATTAAGCTAAGGGAAATAAGCCAGTCACAAAAAGACAAATATTGGATGGTTCTACTTGTATGAAGGATCTAAAATAGTCAAACTCACAGAAGCAGAGGGTACAATGGTGGTTGTCAGGGGCTGTACATGAGGGGGAAATGGAGAGCTCCTGTCCATTATGTATAAAGTTTCAGTTTTGCAAAATGAGTAAGTTCGAGAGCTCTGCTGTAACATTATGACTATAGTTAATAGTACTGTGTTGTAAAATTAAACATTTGTTAAGAGAATAGATCTCATATTAAGTATTCTTACCATAATAAAAAACTGGACATGATTAGCTTAGATAGTTCTGACTGCTGTACAATTTAAGGTATTTATGAGAAAAGTTTAAATGATCCACTTATTGCTTCTCACATCTGAAGTTGCAGTCATTGTTTATTTATTTTTATTTTGTATTGGGACAGAGTTTTACTCTTGCTGCCCAGGCTGGAGTGCAATGGTGTGATCTTGGCTCACTGCAACTTCCACCTCCCAGGTTCAAGTGATTCTCCTGGTTCAGCCTCCCGAGAAGCTGGGATTAGAGGAGTATGCCACTACATCTGGCTAATTTTGTATTTTTTAAGTAGAGACAGGGTTTCACCATGTTGGCCAGGCTGGTCTCGAACTCCTGATCGTAAATGATCTGCCCACCTCCCAAAGTGCTGGGATTACAGGTGTGAGCCTTGGCACCCAGCTCATTTTATTCATTTATTTTTGAGATGGTGCCTCGCTCTGTCTCAGAAGCTGGCTGTCTCAACTTACTGCAGCATCATCCTCTAGGGCTCAAGCAATCCTTCCATCTCAGTCTCCCAAATAGCTGTAGAACCACAGGTGCATGCCACCATACCCAGCTAAGTTTCATATTTTTTGTAGAGATGGGGTTTTGCCATGTTGCCCAGGCTGGTCTCAAGCTCCTGGGTTCAAGCAATCCTCCTGTGCTGGCCTCCCAAAGTGCTGGGATTACTGGTGTGACCCACCACACCAGGCCTGCAAATGTATTCTTTTTATTAATATTCAAATTTTATTCTATTTTATTTATTTATACTTTTTTGAGATGGAGTCTCACTCTGTCACCATCTCAGCTCACTGCAACCTCCATCTTCCAAGTTCAAGAGATTCTCTTTCCCTGGCCTCCCGAGTAGCTGAGATTACAGGTGTGTGCCACAATACAAAGCTAATTTTTGTATTTTTAGTAGACACAGGGTTTCATCATGTTGGCCAGGCTGGTCTCGAATTTCTGACCTCAGGTGACCCACCTGCCTCGGCCTACCAAAGTGCTGGGATTACAAGTGTGAGCCTCCATGCCTGACCCTATGAATGTATTCTTAAGCTCTATTTTAGGGCCATGCTCTGCAATGTAAGAGATCTTTATGTGCAGAAAGTTAAAAGGAATGGTAAAGGCAACACTAAGGATCTCCTTATTCATACATAAATGAAATTACTGGTGGCTATTCTTGGCCAAGTATCTTCTAGGAGAAAAAGGAAAACGTGGAACTTAATAGGGTAAGAAACATTTAGACCTTTTGGAAGCAAAAGACAAAAAACAGATGTCACCTTAGACACAGCTGTTCCAATGGCACTCTTTGTATTTCTGGTAGCTGTTGCTTTAAAAGCTGGTGATTGTAGTGATGGCTAGTGAATAAATGGAAGCAGACCCCAGATGCAACACGGCCTGCTCGGCCTTTTCTTTGTAGAGCATTGGCTTGAGATACAAAAGTGTCCTCTAGACTTTCCATCCCTTTGCTGGCATCATATCTATAAAGAAAAAGAAAATATAAAATTGAGTCATTTTATAAAAACATGGCCAAGACTGCCTGGCATAGACAGAACGGATGAACCAGCTTCCTCCTGTGGAAAGACACAGTGCCCTGTGTATTCTGGGATAGTTGAGTCCCTGGTGGGAGCAGCTAGTGCTGATTTAAGTGGCATCAAGTACACAGTTCCCCAAACTACATAGTTTCTTTATTCAACCGTTTTTCACACAAGCACATATAAAATCACATGACAAAACGAGAGACAAAGTAATTCATTACCTTTCATCCCCATTTGACGTTAAGTTCCCTGGTTCTGGCTATAGAATGACTCACACATTCATATACAGTTTTCATAAAGTATTTTTTCAAACAGTAATCCATGTAGCTTAACAGCATTAGCCATTAACAACTGTGTCTCCCTAAATGAAGCATTTTTAGCCCCTCTCTTATATCACCACAAGACGGAATACCTCTTTTCTTTCATTTTCCCAGAATCGATGACATAGACAACATCATCGATGGTTATGGATGTCTCAGCAATGTTGGTGGAAATGATAATCTTAGTTACTCCTACGGGAGGTTTTACAAACACTGCCTGCTGCTCTTCACTGGATAAAGATGAATGAAGTGGGTGAATAACACATCTGGAAGAAAATAAAAGCACGTTAAGTATTTTAGCACATAACACTGAAACTGGATTACAGTGGGTGAATTTCTACTAAAACCAACAATGACTTTAGGTATTAGCAACTTCTCCACAACCTATCATCAGAGCCCAGCTCTTCTAAATGGTAAACTCGTGGCCGGACACAGTGGCTCATGTCTGTAATCCCAGCACTTTGGGAGGTCGAGGTGGGCAGATCACCTGAGGTCAGGAGTTTAAGACCAGCCTGGCTAACATGGCAAAACCTCCTTTCTACTAAAAATGCAAAAATTAGCTGAGCGTGGTGGCGGGCACCTGTAGGAGAATCACTTGAGCCCAGGAGGCAGAGGTTGCAGTGAGCCAAGATCCCGCCATTGCACTCCAGCCTGGGCGACAAGAGCGAGACTCCATCTCAAAAAAAAAAAAAATAAATAAAATAAATAAAATAAATGGTAAAGTCCTTTCTGATCCTTACAAAATATTTACTAAGTTCTAGGAACCAAAAACCTCATACCAACTTGGGGAAAATGTTGGAGTATAATTCATAATAAATAATGAAGAGAAAGAAATAATTGATATTCTACAAGCAATAAGCCTAGTGCAAACAAACCAGCAAAGAATCATTCTTCCTTTAAATACAGAGAAGAGCCTGTAATCCTAGCTGCTTGGGAGGCTGAGGCAGGAGAATTGCTTGAACCTAGGAGGCAGAGGTTGCAGTGAGTCGAACTCATACCACTGCACTACAGCCGAGGCCACAAAGCGAGTCTTCATCTCAACAAACAAACAAACAAACAAAATATATATATAGAGAGAGAGAGGCGATGACAATGATATAACCTCAGAAATTTCATTTTTAGGGAGTGTTCGTTAGTCAAACAATTTTCTCCTTAAATATGAAGACACACCCAGTGTGTCTTGCTCCTGGAACAGGAACTGTTGAAGATGATTT